>JANHFT010004317.1:17263-42565 GCA_032467955.1 Pseudoxenodon macrops | reverse complement strand
ACCTCCAAGCCACACCCACAAAATAAGCCACACCCACAGAACCGGTAGGGAAAATTTTTAGATTTCACCCCTGCTTCTGAAGTCAGTAAAATGAGGATCCAGATTGTTGGAGGTAATATGCCGGTTCTGTAAACCACTTAAGAGAGGGTTGTAAGGCATTGTAAAGTGACATATAAGTCTAAGTACTATTGCTATTTTTTTGGATGATTCAGAAGACTCAGAAGGTAAAAAGGTGTGATTCCAACCAGTGGTGGGTTAGATTTAAATACTGTATATTATTATATTTTTGCAAACAAAAATTCCCACTGTCACTAAGAAGAGATGGCATATACATTTTTCAAATACATTTACAAAATCAGATGATTACAAACATTTTACAGGATCCACCCATGGTACTTTTGATCCATACCTTTCCTACCAGTACAATTTTTCAAGGTGATTTGTTTACATTGTTGATTGTTGGGGAAAAATGCTTTTCCATCCAAATGGAGTTGGCCATTTGTCATCACAGTTTTTTCCTGCGGAGGTTCAAGAAATGAGGTCCAACTCGGATGATATGTCACAAAGTTCTGATGGCAGCTGCTGAACAAAGGGAGTTTGAAGATCTGGGGAAAACAAATGTTCATCCTTTGGGGCAGAGGTGGGAAACAATGCCATGCTGGCTCAGGAATTTTGGGAGTTGAAGTCCACAAAGGCCCTTGTTCCCACCCACTCTTTAGGGCATTATGAGTAATATGGATTTCTGGAGGAAGAAGTGGCAAAGTGGCTGATGACGGCAGCAGAATCAATAGTCAGTGAGTAGACCTGCTCTTCTTAATTCCTATCTGGATAAGGCTTGTCACAAGTGCATCATACAGTTGCTCCTCATGAGGGGACTACATGGCTGTTGTCTCTGGTGACTTTAGCAGTCTGAGAAATGAGAGAATAAGCATCTTGCTAAAACTGTGGCTGGCACCTTTAAAGAGGACACTAGGTTTGCATATTTCCCTTTCTAATCACCTTTGGAACTTGCTTGTTAAATATTTTTCAGCTATTAGAATCAACAAATTTTAGAGCACCAGGTGAATTTCTTTCCATTCTTAGCAAAAAGAGATTTTAAGCACATGTTTAAGAAAAAACATTTTTTGGGGAATAAACAGCAAAAACATGATGAGAACTTTGATTCTTTGAAAATCACAAATGAACTAAGATAGATAGATAACTTTTCTTGTCATTTTTTATTGTAGGCACACTGGCACACATTAAAAATGAAATTCTGTTGCCTGTTCTCAAAAATGTTCACATACATAGCACCAGAGGTGGGTTCCTGCCAGTGTGGACTGGTTCACTAGAAACGGTAGTGGGAATTTCCACCCACTTGCTGAACTGGCAGTGATGGCTGGCTGGACCCCCCCCCCCAAACCGGTCCTCCAGCTGAAAATCAGTCAAAAACAACCCTCTGGGCATGCACAAAGCCTTCTGAGCATGCGCAGGGGTTTTTCACCTGGATGTGATGAGCGTCCATGTACACTTCCGGTGTGACTCTGAACAGGTAGGGAAAGTAAGTCGAACTCAACCCCGCATAGCACATATATACACATATACACATGTTCTATATATACATAGATATGCCTACACACATACATATACATACATACGTATGTACGTATGTATGTAAATATACACACACACATATATATAAATAAATATAATATTAATTTAATATTAATATATATTAATATTAATCACTGTCCATCTTGAATACATATTGGAAACAGGAAGCTTGAGAATCTAGATAGATTTGAAATAAGAATTTTGGATGAATTATAAGAATCTGTTCTATGGGAAAATGCTTTTGTTTTGAATTCTCTTTTAGAAAATGATTGGATGAGACTTTGAAGGTTGGACACTAGAGGGAACCAAAAGGAATGAAAGATTAAAATTAAAAGAGAACATTTAAATTGGATTTACTAATGCAGAATGGACCAAAACATTTTAACATTGGATATATTAAAGGATATTTTTGAACAATGCACTCAGAAATTAATTTTAAGAATGTCTTCCTCTATAAATAGACTGTGTTTCAAAGATCTATGAAAGAGGAACAGATTTACCTGACAAGATTGAGACTGATTTGAAAGTGGATTTCAAAACAACAGTCTACAAGAATATGGAAAATGATGCTACACTAGACATATAAAATGTCAGCCCGATGTCTTAACATATTAGTGTTATCTTTTTAACTGAACTTTTAATAACATTACTATAAAATTAGTAATAAAAATTTCTTCAAATTAAAGAGAACTTATAATTAAGCAACTATATGTATTATTCAAAGTCTTTATGCTTTGTAGATTAAACTAGATATAGTTCATCATATCTTTCTCCAAGAACTTGCTGTTTTGCAAGCTGTTGAATGACAAAATACTGTTTAACTCTTTCTCTTCCTATCATCTATTTATTCAGAGTTACTCCTCTAGGCTTCATACACCATAACTCAAGATCTCATGTCTTGTATGCAATGATAATGGTTACAATGTCTGATGGACTAAATGTCAACATAGAATATCTTCCCACATACCATTAGGAAAAGTGCTGAAAGACAAATGCAATTCATTTATTATTATGGGAAGAAATTTGTTCACTCCTCTGAGCAATGTCATCTGAGAAGTGAGACTTTTATTTTTAATTATCAGTTTCTTCCAATCCATAATTTATGATTAACCATATATGATCATTTTCTCACTTAAGCCCACAGACTTTTCTCCCATGAGATGCACTTTATTTGCATCTGGTGCTTATTGCATTTCATGGTTAGCTCTTAACTAATACTTTCCATCTCTGTCCACAGAACATATGCAGCATGGCTGTTTTAAATAAATAGAGAAGCTTCTGCATTGGCACAAATCACATGTTATGAGTTTCTAACCATAACTCTCAGTTTTCACTATCACAACTGTAAAACTTGGTTTTTTTTAATCTCACCAGCAATCCTTTCTAGCAAGTGAAGGAATGAATTCATTGCAAATGGGTTGAAATAGTAAAACAACTGTTGTCCATATAGATGACATACATGTGTAGTAGCTGAGTAGTATATAATTTTGTTCCACCAATAGTTAGTCACCAATTCTCTTTCCCTGTTTAAAGCACTAACTTGCCCCCTCTTGAAGCAATGGCAGGATCTTATTTAGAGCACACCTTGGTTCATATATTGCAATATTTCATTCTGCTAAGTCTCTAACTTTGTGCAACACCATGGCTGAGTTTCCTTTGGAGTGCGTTATTTTCATTGCTTCTGGAACTACTGCAGTATTTCTGAAAGGTTGGAGGTGAGAGGGATGGCTATTCAAGTCATATTGAATTTCACATTCTTGTGACTTCATTTCTGAAGGATCTTAATGTACTTAGTAGAGATTGCTAATCTTGGCTCTGGACTGAACCTATTAAAAAAGGTGAAAGATCACATATTTGATTCACATAATAAATTTTAAAAGATTCTATTAGTTATTCACCAGTAGTGACAACAGGTGCAAACTTCATTATAAATATATTGCCAAAAAAGAGGTACTTATAAATGAGATAGAAGAATTTGCATACCCAGAAGCAAGGATTGCAAAAGTAAAGGAGAAAAAATAATAGTGACCAACATCCTAATTGTCTCTATTATAAGGAAATTTTAAAACAGGAGAGGGGAGGGGAAATGAAATGAAGTGTCCTGAAAAAAGAGTAATGAATATGATTATTCCACCCTGCAATGTTATGTTTTAGAACATTGTAATATTAGCAACACTGCAACTGCCTTTATTAAAAAAATAGAAAAAGAAGAAAAATTTAAGCAGCACAGAAATTTGTGCTGTGAAAGAGAGAGTGTGCAGATATAAGTATGGAAATGAGAAACTTGTGAAATATAACTTTAAATGCCCTGAAAATGATTCACACAGGTATTCAGTCCATAAATTAAAACAAAATCCCATACTATGCTTCTCTGCATATTACATAATAATTTAACATTCTAATTATCAATATGAATTGCTTAGAGTAAACCAGTTGCATTTAATTTATGAACTGCATGCACAATAGCATTAACTCACCACTTTATTCCCAGTTGCACCTCCAATGATATTTGAGTATTTCAAGCGATTTTAATTGATTTTCATAGTAGCTGTTTGTTAATAGGATAATTTGTCAGTACAATAATAAAACAATTGTTACCACAGTTCTGTGAGTTTGGTTGATCAGATAACAAAGTTAAGCAGAGTTTCATTAGACAGGTGTAGGGTTTTCTGGATGAAAAATACAAATCCCTATGGCCCAGTGGAAATCGAGATCAGAGGTCACTTAAAAATTAGTTAAGCATGATGAACCAACATTGACCTATACAGGTGTTCCAGCTTTCTTTCTGGGGGTATCACTTCCTGTACTCTTATTTAAGCCTTGCAAAGCACATAGGTCAACATATGCCTTTCAAAGTCTGAATTGAATTAAGAGGTGGTTGAGAATTGTTTTAACTCACACTCTTTGCAAACTTCAGACATGAGTACCCATATTAAGTAAGTAGCTTTGGATGTGTGTACATCTATATTGGTGAAGCCTATCTATATAGATGAGTAAATATTATAACATATAGTGGAAAATCATTGTTTTGTGATTATTAAGAATGGCCATTCACATTTCATTAGCGTCTGAGAATATTTTCACCCCAGTTCAATTAATTTGAGCCTTCATTTTTATCATTTCCTTAATTTGTAAAATACTAAGTGAATTTATGGGTGTTGTTGAGGAAAACATCTAAAGTCAATTCCATATTTTTTTTAAAATTTGTCAAACATTTACAAGATAACAGGTATAACTATAAACATGAACATGAACATATGAAATGAGTACAAATAAATGGGGACAGTAGGCCAGGGATGAAAAGTATGCTGGTGTGCTTATGAACGCCCCTTTTATGGACCTCTTAGGAATGGGATGAGGTCCATGGTAGAAAGTTTAAGGTTGAAGCTGTGAGGGTTTGAGGCTGTAACAATGGAGTCAGGTAGAGCATTCCAAGTGTTGACTACTCTGTTGCTGAAGTCATATTTTCTGCAATCAAGTTTGGAGTGGTTTACCTTGACTTTGAATCAATTGTTTGCCCATGTATTACTGCGGTTGAAGTTGAAAAAGTTTGTGTAATATGCTTAGGTCAGACCATAGACAGCATAATTCTATTTTGAGACCAAAACCTAAAATTTCAAGCCTGATGGCATAAAGGATTCTATTGTGAGCAGAGGAGTGGAGTACTCTTCTTGTGAAATACCTCTAGACCTTTAATGCCCAATATACAATGTGGATTCCAGGTAGATGAGCTGTAGTCAAGAATTTGTCTGCCAAAGGTTTTGTATGCCCTAGTTAGCAGTACAATGTTCCTGGAGAAGAAGCTTCGCAAAATTAGGTTAACAACTCTTAATGTCTTTTTGGCAATGCTGTTACTGTGAGCTCTGGGGCTTAGGTCATTTGAGATGAGTACTCCTAGGTCCTTGATAGAGTGAGGGTCATCTACGAGGCCATATCCACCCAGCTTATATTTGGTGTTCTGATTTTGTTTTGCCAATATGTAAGATAGAACATTTGTTAGTTGAGATTTGAAGTTGCCAATTGCGCGACCATTCTGACATAGTCAAGGTCTCTTTGTAGGGCAGCAGTATTGTCAGTGGTGTTAAATAGTTGTATGTCATTGTATGGCTCTGGATCTGTAGAGTTTTCCTATTAAAAGTTCAGGCAATATTGATCTGATTTTCTGATCATTTGCTCAGAAACTAAATCACTATAAAATTAGGGCTATTTATGCCCAGATAATTATGTCAATCATCAGTGTTATTGCTGATCACGCTTGTCCCCTCTTCCCATTTCTATATCATAAAAAAACCTGTCAGATTATTTTTATGGGCTTTTCTTTAGTGATGTTCAGCTTTTCACAGTAAGCTCAAAGATAGAAGCTAGGAATTAGGAGCAGGGAGAATTGTGGTTTCTAGCAGCAAGAGTGCAGAATGTGCTCTTACTGGTAGAAAGTACAACTAAGTGTTTTGGGTCACATCTTCATGGCCCACCATATCTTGCACCCCAAAGGAAAAGGTTGACTTTCAGGACATCTTGAAAGGGGTTTCCTGCAGGGAATATGTGTGGATACAAATTTTTCATTTTCTTCATTTTTGGGGTTTGTTTGTTTTTAAATTTGTTGGCTGTTGGTAATGCTTATCCATGTAAAACAAACAATTATGCATCAATAGTTACCACTATCTTTCTCCTGGTGCTGTTCATTAAGCAATTATTGACATTTTTAGCAGAGAAACAAGTTTATTTCAAGTCTGTCTGTCTCTGGAGGAATGACACAGAACATCTTCCAAATGTGTGAAGAGAAAACAAAACAGAGGTCAGGCCATTCCATATTACAAAATAAAATACTGAGTGTAGGAATATGCATCACTTTGATGGAAATATAAGAATTTTCTCCAAATATCAAAAGACCCAAGAGTTTTATCCAAGGAGTTGAGTGGATACTTTGCTACATAAAGTTGCTTTCTACATTATAAATTCAGGAAGGTGAAAGAGACTCATGCATGCAGTGTTTAATGTCTTGAGTTGATCTTGGCCCCTAATCAGAAAGAATTGGATATGTTTCCTTCTTCCTTACAATATTCTATTTATTCCTAGAATAAAAATATTGTGGATAAATTTTAATAACTTGAAGAAAGGAATTTCACCAAAGCCAATGCAACAAGAATGTCAGTGGTTATTTTAATCAGGTAGAGAGAAGCTCAGTAATAGTGGTAGCCTACAGCCTTCTGAATTCAATGATATTTGTATTTCTAATCCACTGGTATATTTCATTACGTTTATGTGACAAAGGGCATAGTTAATATCCAAGCTTCAAATAATCCAAAAAGGAGTATCTCTGCTAAAGTGGTTCCAAATTCTAATTTAACTCTAAAGATCTCAAAAAGATCTCAATGCACTAATTTTAATTGCCATCCTTGCATCTTTCACAAGCCACCTGAAACATAAAGGTACATTTTGAATTCTGAAATCACAATAACCTAAAACTAAAGTTCTGCAACACCTTTTTAAAAATATTTTGCACCTCCCTGCTGAAGTATGGCACAAATTTCCATGTGTAATATTTGTTTACTAACTGAAGTCAATTTAATTTAAATCACAGCAATGTTCACTCTTTGTTATAATATGGTATAGTGTTCTAGAACCCTTAAAATCTATTCTTTTAATCTTAATTTGTCAAGTCAATTTAACTTCTATTGTACTCATCAAAAGGTAGGGAATGTCATCAGGACAAAGAGTCTTATTTTCTTGTTTCTACATAAAAGCATTAGCGATACCCACTGTCTGTTTATTTATTTATGGACAGCTAGGTTAAAGCAGTGTTATGTCCATGTCAAATGCTGAAAGGACCTATAAAATGTACATCGTGGTTTCTTTGCTGTTCATACTGAAGCTGACAACATATAATAATCAGGAAAGAAAAGATAGAGTAAAATAGTGGGATGTTGCATGAAGAATATGTACCATAAAATGTATGAAAATACAAAGTCAAAATTTGGTTGATTGGAGACAGTACAAATCTTCAAAAAAAATTCATCTTTTCTAAAATTGAAGAACTAAGATAATTTAGCATACTATGAAAAAATAAAGTTACTTGGGTAAATCTTTTCAAAGATACCAATAGCCATGTTCATCTGCATTTCCAGTTATTGTGGTTTGAATGACAGTTTCGAATATCACTATGATAAAATATGGAACTACTAGGCTCTACCTGGTAGCTTGAAGGACTAATTTTTGAAACCTGGATGAAAGAGAGGCCTGAAAAAATCAGGGTAGCACTTAGACTTATATACCCCTCCATAGTGATTTACAGCACTCTCCAAGCATTTTATAAATGTCAGCATATTGTCCCCAACCATCTTGGTCCCCATTTTATTGCCCTTGGAAGGATGGAAGGTTGAGGATGATGTCAAAGACAATAAGGAGTAGCAGGTACTTTTCTGAATTACCTCCATTAAACCAGTTGCTCTTCTCTGTTTTCAACCACAGAGTATTGGCATTTAATTTGGTAACAGCTTTCCTATTCTAATTGTCATTGAGCAGTTGTTTTTGTAACATTGAAACAGAGAGGTAAGCTAAAGTAAGCAAATGCAACAGTTAGGCATTAGGTAGCATATGCTATCAGAAAAGTAATGGGAACTAGGCATGCAATCCTGAACATTCTATAACTCTTAATCTTACTGGTCACGTGTGATGGATAACAATGTCTGTGCCAGTACTGAAGTAAGATAGGGTCTTATTCTGTAGCTGCATCATTGTCTTTTTTGATTCAGGCCACACATAATGTATTATCCATCCATCCATCCATCTATCCATCCATCCTACATACCAAAGGCAAGGTCTGAAGATATTCCAGTCTGTGTTCAATCCAGTTTGTTAAAATCAGAAGGCTTAATTGTCACCCTGGGACACTTGATTAAGCTGTTCAAAGGGACTATAAGAAATGATGTCCTGAAATATTTCTTTTCTTTCTGTTTTGCATGCATGCATCAGGCCATGGAAACTAGAGTTGCCAATTTTTGAATTGGCCTCTTTGGCTCTGCTTTGAATAACCATTTGATCTCTAGCAATTAGCAGGTTGTAATTTTTATCTGTGTCTCAAAGAGCATCACCTGCTGCTTTTTGCATGTCAAACAGCTGTTAAAAGCAGAAGAGCAGGCCAGTTGGCAATCCTATATTTGGAATTAACCCAAGAGAGAATAAATGCTTCACACAATGCACACAACATGATGCATCATCATGTCATTTACTTTCCAGTAGGATCTACAAACATTCTTTACCAGACCAAGTATTTGAATGTCTAAGTATCATTCCATCTGACACCTCCAAAACCATCAGTTCCATTCTATAGAAACGGCATTAACTAAATTTTAACAACAAACCATTTGTTGATTTTCTAAAGAAAGTGAGCTATAATCATCTTTCTTTGGCTTTCTTTCCAACAAGATCAAATGCCTGACAATGACATAGACCCATACTTTGCTTTTTCTGTAACAAAATTCATATTGAATCAACATTTCTGGGACCAAAAGTCATTAAGCAGTGACAAAATGAAATTCCACCATTAACTCTGCCATAGAGAAGAAAACTGTTTTCCCATGGTATAAGTTAAAGGTTCAAAAAACTTGCATTTTATTTGGACTGAAGTCTGGGAGGTGAAAGTTTTATGTCTAGATCTGTAAATCAACACAGAAGGAAGGAGAAATAATGTGTGTATATTAATTAAGAGGCAGTTCTGGGGGCGGTAGGGGAGTGCAAGAAAAACAAGCAGTGAGAACTTCTCAGTACTCACAGCCCATTTTTGGAAACAGACATTGAACAGAGGCTACCATGTGGCACACCAACTAAATATATAATATTTTGTTCCTTTTCTTATGCCTGCATAGGGCATAAGTTGTTTTCAACATGCTTCGGACTCCTACAGCTCCAGCTGTCATGTGTAATTAAACATTTGGCCTCCACAATTACTCTACAGTGTACATATGCCAGCATTTCAAGCCTAGAATATGCATTTCAAAGAACAATAATTCCCTGGAAATCCTAAATTGACAGGAGCAAAGACAGCCTGAAGGAAAGTAGTCAGAGAAAACTGTAAGGTCGGGATCTAATGATTAAAAAAGAAACTTGAAGAAGAACTTCAACCCTTAACTAAACCAATGGGAAAAGAACGACAGTTGGCAAGCAGATTTGCTACATTGGGGTCCTGATTAGGACCCTCCTGGGTTAATTTAATATTATCTGTATTCTTCACCTTGCTTTATCATTAATGCCACTTTTCAAAGCGTATATTGTCTCAATAGCTGTCATCAAATCCAGTCATTTACAATAATGTTCACAATGTTTGTTTGCATCACTTTTTGAATTGGTTGGTCCTCCTTTTGTTTTTATCTTCATTTGCCACAGCACAAGGTGTTTCAGGCTGTTCTCAACTAATTTTCAAAATCCTATCCTCAATTGCTTGGGAACAGAGGTCAAAAAAGTCAAGAAAGCAAAGTCTGAAGTTAATACGTAAACAGAGGAAATGAGTCTAAACCCTATATATACTACTGATTAATTAGTGTAAAACTGAAATAGCAGATGTCAGTAAAATAACACAAAGAAGAATATTTTAGTATCTCATTATGGAAGTATCAGACAGCAGAATTTATTATAATTCTGTTTTGGTAATAGGATGCAGAAGAGAGAGAAATACTGTTAGGGGAGAGAAAGGTCCATCTCAGAAGCTGGGAGGTAGGTAGATAGTGGTATCTCATCTCTTGATTGGCAAATTCTATTATCTGGATGTAACACTGCCGATGACCATTATAATTTTTTTTTATTCAAAGTCAAAAGAGTCATCAATCTATATGTACCACTAATAACTACCAAAACCAGAAAAAACAAATTACCCATATCAATAAGAAAGCTACAATTCCCTCCCAAAAAATCCTCTCTGACGAAAAAACAAAAGTGGCTACGTAGCTAATTTTTAAAACTGCTACACAAATATATGCCACCAAATAAAGACTGAATGCGCCAATTATCACATCAAACAAGAGGAAAACCTTCTGTGCACGAAATCCAACTGTTCTTCTATAATTTTGTAAAAAAACCAGCTTAAACACTTGAGATCCATCCCACTTCTAAAAGGACCTAACGGAAAAGAATATAATGATGAAACAGTTAAAGCCAACCTTTTAAACACATTCTTCAGCTCAGTCTTTGTAAACAGCAATGGCTCATGCCCAAATTCCCTAGTTGTACCACAAATCATTACATTGATCGAACACAAATAGATTTCAAAGAAGATAACATTGAAAAGGCACAACAGAGCCTAAAACCATCTCTATCTATCAGACCTGATGGACTATGTGCATACTTCTTAAAAAAGCTTTCCACTGCTATAGCTGAACCTCTAAGCATAATCTTTGAAAAATCTTTCAGGATCAGCTCCTTGCCCAATGTATGGTAACGTATTACATAATAGATACAAACTTAAGATAAACCGTTCCAAACGATTGCCAAAAATACGACTTCAATAGCAGAGTTGTCAATACCTAGAATGCACTACCTGATTCTGCGGTTTCTTCCCCAAACCCCAAAAACTTTAACCTTAGACTGTCTACTGTCAATCTCACCCCATTCCTCAGAGGCTGTAAGGGGCATGCATAAGTGCACCAACATGCCTACTAATGCCTGTCCTGATGTTCCCTTTTATTCGTTTCCATTTCATATATTCATAAACATGTTTATAGTTATATCTGTTATCTAATACATGCTTGATGAAATAAATAAATAAAATCTTACTGGCTGCAAGACTATCCCCTTTGCATGGCAAACATTGCTTCATCAATTTCTGATAATTTTATCATGGGCATTAAAAAAAAAGTATTTAAAAAATAGCAAAAGTGTGAAACCTTACATACAGTGTGTTCCGAAAAGTAGAAAAAAAATAAGAGAATGGAACTGATTTGTACTTAGTCTTAATTAAAATCTAGAACCTTTACTAACTGATGCAGTCTTTCACAAGAAGTTTCAAGTAGGAGACTTATTTCAATAGGTTTTATGATAAACTGAATATCTTTAATAACTTACTTACTACACAGTGTTGAGTTTCTAAGTATGTACCACACACAGTGGATTTCTGGATATTTCCCAAGAACTCCTGTTAAATATTGGCATGATTTTAAATATAAATGATGCTTGCATTGACTTCAGTACTTAATTGATTCCAGGAACAAATCAAAAGTTGGAGAACATTGGTATCTTGGCACTGAAAGCTGTTTATTTCATGAGCTTAGTTTCATGAAGGATTGGATGGAGGATTGACAAGTAGTTGATGGATTGATTGCTTGGCAAATTGGAAAATCTACATTCTACATAGTCAGTTTCCAGAATAATGTGAGGAGAAGAATCAGTTTCTTTTGGGTAATTTCATTACTTTATATTGGCTTGGAGGAGACAAATATTAGCTATCTAAGACCCATGGTGGCACTGTGGTTAAAATGCAGTATTGCGGGTAAACTGTGACCACTACCAGCAGTTCAATTCTGACTGGATCAAATTTTAATCAGCATTCCAACCTTCTGAGGTGGATAAAATGAGGACCCAGATTGTTGAGGGCAATATGCTGACTCTGTAAACTGCTTAGAGAGGGCTGTAAACACTATGAAATGGTATATAAGTCTAACTACTATTGCTATTGCTATCTAGTTTCTATCTTCAGGAGTTCATTGTTCCCTCCTTCCATTTTCCCATAATAGCAACAACAAAATAGATACGTTAGATTGATAATAACTGGCCCCAACTCACCTACTGATCTTCTGTGGCTGAAGAACAACGAACATTTAGATCTCCTACTCCTAAACCATCCCATTAAAAACTATACCTTAAAAACACTTCAATTTACATCTTATTTCTTTAAGTCACAACCATGATAACATGTGCCATTCAAAGGAATCTTGGTCAAAGGAATCTTGGTCAAAGGAAGGAATGACACACAAAACAAGCTTGGCTCCAACATTATCACACCTGCAGCATTGAGTTCAGAGCTTCCAATGCAATGAAATGAAGTCATATGATTTATGGGTCTGTTACTCAAAAGCTAATTATCGACTTATGACCACAATTGAACCCAACATTCTGATGCTAAGTGAGATGCTAAGAGAATTTTGCCCCATTTTAGGATCTTTCTTGACATAGTTGTTACTATGCACTTCAGTTGTTAAGTAACATGGTTGTTAAATGAATCTGGCTTTCCCATTGATTTCACTTGTCAAAAGGTTGCAAAAGATTCTGGGACACTGCAACCATTATAAATATGAACCAATTGCCAAGCATCTGAATTTTGATTACATGACTTTGGGAAAGGTTGAAAAACAGTCATAAGTCACTTTTGTCAGTGCTGTTTAACTTCAAATGATCACTAAATGAACTTTTGTAAGTCAAGAACTACCTGTATTAAGTTCTATAGAGAATGGAAAATTAAAAGGTGAGAGTGTGACATCTATAGATTCTTGTTTAGTGATATATTTATCACTGATCTTCCAAGTTTTATTTCTTCAATCTTCCTTCCTTTCCATCTACCCCATTTTTATTTTTCTTCATGACTAAATGTTACTTTATTTATCTTTGTTTTAAAATTTATTTCTGAATCTTCTTTTGCTGCCTGACCTGAAACATCTCCACTGGTAACCTTTGCCTTCTTGGGAGCAAAAACTGCAATGTGAAGAATAATTCCAGATCACAATAATTATCCCATTTTTAATTCATAAACCAGAAGTCCTAAGATTCTTGAATAGCCTTATAGGTTACAGTAACTATGACCAAGTAGAAAGTACAAATTCAATAAATGTGTACTATTAATAGGAATATATTGCTAGTTTAGTGCCAGCTATTTGTACACTCATCTATGTTTTCCTTTTGCTCAACATTTTGTGGTAAAATAACTCCTAATTATTTTAATCAGCATTCTTGTTAATGACCTAATTTTCCCTTTGTCTAAGCTCTGCGCACAATTTTATAGGAAAAGCACACATCTGCAAAAGATTCCAATATTTTTTTAATGTCCTCAGGGTACACTTTTATTATTTGCATACACATGTGAATAAGAGGGATCTTTCCAATCAGTTTTTCTTATATTTTCATATAACAATAATAGGATGACCTGAACATAGCTCTAGACTCAGGAGTGACTCACTCTTTCGCTTTAAAAGTTACAAGACAGTGCATTCTGGTAAACACTTTCAATTTCTAACATTTTATCTAATTCCTTTAAATTCCAAGTAGGAAATACAAAGGGTGAGGGTATTGTTCCACATATCCTCCTATTTTTATTTCACTAAAGAGGCACATTTCCTTCCAGGATCAAGGGCCATCTGAAAGTACCTAACTCAAGAACCCCAAAGGACTAATGTTGAAATAAACTTGACTCCAGAAAGTGTATAAAGAGCTGGGGGAGCCAAAGCACGAGAGTGTTATGGTGCTCCTTAGCCAAAACCACAGAAATTTCAGGTTTTGCATGAATAAAGACTTTAAAAAAAAGGGGGGGGGAAATGAAATTATTCTCAAGTTACCAAAACATTCAACCAGGTTTTTCATTTCATCGTGTTTTGATACAGAAACTGTTTTAAGAGTGAAAATCACAGCCTTTAGGCTTGTTTAAAATTATTGTAACTGTTTAAAACTATCACTCCTCTAAACAGGTCCTCCCAAAATGCCTGCCTTCAAAGAGGGATGACTTTGCAATGTGTTTTAAATTTTAAGGCCCCTCTGAAAATTGATGTAAGGATCAAGTTATGAATTTATACCCAGAGAGGTGTCTGGAATGTCCAAATCAAATTTTCTTTCTTATGTCTCCATCTTCAAGAAGATGTAACACTGTGTTGTACTTAGTGATGTTATTGAATTTGTAATTTCCTGACTTGGAATACAATCCTCACAACGTATGACTGTAACTTGAGGTGAAGACTACAGGCAACACATTTCTCGCTTCCTCAACACCTTTTCACCAACACTCTAATTCCATTTGGCTGTCTTCTTTCTAGTCAAATGAAGCTAGTGTGCCCTTTTTTCCTTCTTTCATGAAATTGATACTATTATGACAATGACATAGCCACCAGCAAGTTTTTGAAAATATAGGAATTTAAGGCTCCACAGCTACAAGAGAGGGGGAAAAAAAGGAGTTTCATTTGAGTTTACCTGAATGGAAAGATGTGAATTCAAGGGATATTGATAAGAAGAACTCAAGTTTGACTGTATGCCAATAGTTTTATGCAAGCATCCAAGATAATATAAGAAACTGAACCAGAGGGGGAAATATTTTTCATTACTCTATGTATTTTACTACATGGAATCTCAATTTAATTACCCTTTATTTTGTGAACTTTGTTTTGTCCAGACATCACCCAGAAAAGTTGGACATGTGTTTTGCATATAAAAGTAGTTCAGTTGAAGTTCTTAAAACGACTCCCAAATCCATTAAATGTACGTCATTTACAACAATTCACCCCATTTGCAGTATTAATATCAGGATGGAAATGAAATTGTTTGCATCAACTTATGTCTATCACTCAAGTCATGTAAATTGATGTGAATACCTTGAGTTGTACAAAACATAAAGCAAAAAATATATAAATTGCCACAATGAGGCAATTTTGCAGTTAATGGACAGGTAAGAAAAACAGGTAGTTCTCCCTAAACCGAATCCACTTAAAACTATAATATATTCTAAAAGTACTAGGAATTTCTTTGGGGACTGGATTGCATTGAAATTATATTAATACGGTAACAAAGACAGAATATGTTACATAGTACAATAATGTTTTTAAGCAAAATTACCATAAATCAATCAGGCAACATATAAGAAATGCAATAATAAAACCAGCAATATTTCTTTTAGCTTCACCTTCAAATACCTTTTCTTTTGGAGACAATTATTATAAGAAAAGTATAATTACATCTGCGGATATGGTATATCCAGACTCCAGAAATAATGATCTGGCAAGAATTATCTGGCAAAAGCTAAAATTTATCATTTACATAATACTGGAAAAATAAAAAATGACCTCAAGAAAGAAGAGTTTTTAAAACAGACTGTGAATCACCAAAACCACATTTTAGGACATAGATATTAATTGCTATTAAAATATAACATGGAAACAGAACAAATAGGATATTTCATGGTAAAGTCAATTCAAGCATTTAAAAACCGTGTTTATAATGATGAGAAAATTATGGGGGGAAAATCAATAAAAGTTGCACATGCTATAATTTAAACAAAAATTGGAACAAAATGTTTTACTCATGGTACATAACTCTGTCCATAATTGTAAAAATAGATAAATCATACATTAATGAATAGTGGAAATCTGATACAGAATGAATATTCCATCGCATGTGACGGTCCTTCCAAACAATGCAAAAGTACTGGAAAGGAATTCACAGCAATATTAATTTAAAAAAATTAAAAACCAAAGTTGGAATGGAAACCTCAGGGTTTTTTCCTATTAGGGATCTTTCCAGAACCTTTCCAGAATAGCAATATATTAAAATATATATTGGCTGCCACAAGGACAAAGCTCAGCAAGAGAAAAGAGACTTTGCTGACAATATCAGACTAAGAAATCAAACTTGAGGAATATGCAACAATGACAAAAATAACAATATATGTCCAGAATTGAGGTTCAATTAAATTTAAGGAAGAATGATTTCCCTTAATATTATATGTCACACAATAAGGCAAACTCAGTTACCTAGAACAAGATTTTTAAGGAGAAAATATCTGATGTAAAACAGTAACCGAACTGGTTTTAATGTTTATAAATAATTTGATATCATCACCAGTCAGGTACAAGAGGAAGAATTCTAGAACTTACCTGTGGTTTTACCAATTGTTATTAATATATTTTAATATTATTAACTAATTATTGTTATTAATATTAATAAGATCATGTGCATTTATTTCAGACAATAGTGTTCTTACTAATAAGAACACTATCCATTTGAATGGATTTACAATTCTTTCTCAAGATGATGTACTTATCTGATCAATGAATTTTAAATGTTACAATGCAAATTGTGTTTATTTACTGATATTTTATTTTCTGCCTACTATATTTTCTCATTTCCTTCTTTTTTCCTTTATGTACTCACTTACTTTATTCTTTGAATATTTTAAAATAAAGAAATACAAAATCTAATTTTACCCATTATATCCTAAAAGTACAGGGATTCATTTCATGATGCGAGGAACAGGAAGACTCCACTGTTTAAATAGTTCTCTCATCAATCTTCCATAGAAAGTTGCTTGACACATTCCACAGTTTTAACCAGCCCTGAGTGACTAATTGTAGGGCAATCATAAGTGTTTGGACCTTTGCAAGACCTTTCAACAAATGTTCATTTTCCAAAGATTAACCATGATTCTTGAAAATTAAAACAAATAGGTTAATCTGAAAGCTATTAAAACTGTTTTGCTCCACGTAAAAAAAAAATACCAAGACAGTGTTTCAAGATATTTTCCAAATTCACTTTGGTATAAAGGTTCACATTAGCAAAAGCAGACAAATGAATCCAAGTCAATGAGATTGTTCAAGGGCCTCAAAAGCACTGGTGAAAACCCATGTCCTTGAAGTTTGCTCTTGAATACTGCTGAACACAGGGAATGAATTATCCTATCATGAATATACCATAGTAATCTTAAAAGCATGCTGTTTTATCCTTTTACGTGACTGCACATTTTGTTCCTTTAACACCACTGGTGATGCTTGTAAAGGTCATGGTTAGTGACATATCTCATCTTATACCTTTTGTGTATCGGTATAAATCTGTGTACTGATGGTTTCAGTTTATAAGTATAGAAAATAATGGATTAGCAGTGATGAGATGAGATGGAAAGGATAGGAATTGTCACAATGCACTAAAAAGCTTCTGGAATATTCAAAGTAGGACCTTAAGATACACTAATTTGCCATCTTAGAGTACAAATAGTCCTCAACTTACAAAAGTTCATTTACTGACTGTTCAAAGTTACAATAAGATGGGAAAAAGTGACCTTTGACCATTTTTCCAACTTACGACTTTTGTAGCATCCCCATGATCATGTGAAATTCAGATGCTTGGCAACTGGTTCATACTTATAACTGCTGCTGTGTCTCAAGGACATGGGATCCCCTTTTGCAATCTTCTGACAAGCAAAATGAATGGGGAAGCCAGATTCCCTTAACAACCGTGTTACTAATTTATCAACTGCAATGATTCATTAAACAACTGTGGCAAGAAAGTTCATAAAATAGGGCAAAACTCACTTAACAAATGTTTTATTTAACAGCAGAAATGTTGGGCTCAATTTTGGTCGTAAGTCAAAGACTATCTGTACATCTTTCTCTCTGGGTTTTCCTTAACTTTGCAGCTTTCTTGCCTTAGGCAAGGTTGAAAAGTGGAATAGTGGCAGCATAGCAGAAGGTGCCATTATTTTCTGTAGCCCAAAAACATTCCCCCTGTCAACTTTTCTGTCAGAAGCCATGAGACTAGAAAATATGGAATTTTCCAGACCGTCTCAATGGAGACAAATCATCAAGCTGGAAAGGTCCGAAGTCTTGTTCTCAGCTTCCTGCTAGCCAAGCTTTTTCCATGTCAATCGCATGTCCTTTACAGCTTGAGGAATGTCTTGGAATTAAATAATGTATTTATATATGCTTAGGCAGGAAACCCTACACTACAGATAAATGGTTATCTAACATCTTCTTTAAAACTTCCAGTGTTGGAGCATTCACAACTTCTGGAGGCCAGTTGTTCCACTGATTAATTGTTCTATAATGTTATAGCAAAGTTCTCTATTTCTATTTTATAAATGTAAGAAAATAAAAATGAATACATAAACATGTGAACACACAAAATATTAGGCTTAATTTGATCTATTTGACAAGTATGTAGTCCCAAGAATTGTCAATTTCATTTTTTTTAAAATGCAGTTTCCAGCTTTCACTAGCAGAAGTACATCTGAAAAACATTTACCTACTAAAGGGTTTGGTATTCTTATTTTGTAATACCTAATTGTTTTTTTTAATCAATTTCATTGGGTGGTATTCTGCAGTACTGGAATCACTGCAAACAAAGGTTCCAGTTTGTAAATATCACAATAATCACAAAAGCAGTTTTTGTTTAAGAATTTTGTTTGGAAATCTAAATGGGTAGACAGGCATTTTGCCTATGTAATGTACAGGAAAACTGTCCTGACCAGATAATTATACTTCAGGATGAAGAATAGGGATAAAGTGTCGAATTCTAGATTTCCACCCAAAAAAAGAATCCTTGTTTTTTTATCAAGACCTGGTCTATGACATTGGATTCTACAAAGAAAGCTGAAATTCATTAACCATAACAGCATGAGAATGGGTAACAGCCAAGTATATGGAAAGCCATCTGAAATGTATCACATAATCCATTATCGTGGCCTTATGTTAGATTATTTAGAAATATTAGTCCTCAATATTTTATCCTTTCATAGATGGGAGTTTAAATTATCTAAATAATAAATAACGAGAAAAATGCAGGGGTTGTCAAAATAAATTGGCTATTTATTTCTGACTCCAAAACTAGTTAAATGACCGATTGTAGAAGAATAATAGTTGTGTGTCTGTGAAATTTAACTAAATGGTTTCCACATGCTTTAGGGGTGGACTAGCTCTCAGAATGCTTAATTGACACATTAGCTATATTTCCTGAACTATTTTTTTCACAATGCTACTAATGAAAATAGTGCAAGAAAATGAATGCTTCTATTTCTTAATGAGAAGAGCTTCTTTGACTAAAAGTATTGTAATAGAAAAGCAGAAATACTTTTACAAAATAGTTTCATGTAATACCTATTACAGAAAAACCTCGGAATTACCTAATACTCAACAAAACAATTTTGGATTATGAAAAATACAAATCCTCACACTTTTGAAATCACTCTACCCATCTTTACAGTTCTGCTTCGATTATTACTATACATTTGTTATGCCAAATGTTCAAGTCTCCATTCTGTACAAATTTCAACATTTCTCTATCATTTAATTGCAATACAAATAGCCTTCATTTTACGACAGTAATTGAGATTGGAATTGCCATCGCTAGACAATGTAGTCATAAAGCATGATATCACATGACTACATTACTTAGGATGTGGAAGTTATGGTTGTCCTTGTTAGATGAGGATTGCATGGTTGTTTAAGCAGGTGACCACAACTTCTAACCTCCTGTCAGCTTCCCCATTGACTTTGTTTGTGGTAAGGCAGTGTGAAACATAAGAAAACATAATCATGTGACTACAGCTTGCTGCAACATTATAATTGTAAATAGAGTACTGACATAACATGACCATGTGGATGCTGCAAAGGCTAGAACTTCAAGGACCAGTTTTTAAGTCCCCCTTGTTGTAAATTTGAATGATTGCTAAAAGAATGGACTACCTATCATTAATGGTAAATATTGACTTTCTCTTATTGGGTAAATAAAAATGTATAAATTAAGAACTTTCTTAACTTATATCTAACTAACAATTTTAAAACAATTGAACAGCTCTGAAGTCCTGGTCTAATCCTAATCAGGATGATTAGGGGACTGGAGACTAAAACATATGAAGAATAGTTATAGGAATTGGGCATGGCTAGTTTAGTGAAGAGAAGGACCAGGAGACACATGATAGCAGTGTTCCAATATTTGAGGGGCTGCCACAGAGAGGAGGGGGTCAAGCTATTTTTCAAAGTAACTGAAGGCCAAACAAGGATAATGGATAGAAACTGATCAAAGAGCAATTCAACCTAGAAATAAGGAGGAACTTTCTGACAGTGAGAAAAATCAACCAATGGAACAGCTTGTGTTTGGAAGTTGTGGGAGCTTCATCACTTGAGACTTTCAAGAAGAGATAGGACTGCAATTTGTCAGAAATGGTGTAGGGTTTCCTGCTTGAGTGGGGGGTTGGACTAGATGACTACAAGGTCCCTTCCAACTCTGTTAATCTGTCCTAGTTATGAATTCAGAATTTACATTCCTTGTGTGTCCAATCACACTTGGCCAATAAAGAATTCTATTCTATTCTATTCTACATTCTGTGAACTTGACAATCAAATATGTCCATTTCCTGTATGTTTTATTCCATAAACATTAGTGATGGAGTAGTTTTTGTATGTGTTCATATTCAGAACTGAAATTGAGATTTAAATTAAATAAAATTGCTAGCTATAGCTTCTGTAGCTGCCATGAAAGTTCTATCCTTAACTGCAATATGGTATTGTGTTTTCGGGAGTAATTCAAGTGATGTGTTTCTATCTAATAATGTTTGTTTTGAGACTAAATTGGTTATATTTGTTAGACTAGTTCCAGAGGCAATTCTAAAGTTTCATCTTTTATTATAATCCTAAATTACTTTCCTGTACTGTGATGTCTATTTAATAGATGATATATAAGTCATTAGTATCTGCCTCCAATGGACTGAGAAGTATTTAATAGCCTCTCAGTATTTAATGTAAAGTCTATTTTTAGTAAAATCAATGGACACTTATTTGAACATTTGAGTACTTTATGTTAACATTTGGATTGCTGATGTTAATTTTTGACTTATTTTTCTTTCTAACTTCTGCCTCTTACAGATTAGTTTCAATTAGTTTCAAATTTAAGCTACTATCAATATTCTCTCTCCTTTAAACTTCAGTATTTCCTTTCCTTTTATCTACCATTTGTTCTCTCATTAACTGACTTTTGCATTGTTTAACCAGAAATGGAAAAGAGCCATTTTAGACAATTAAGAATTTCCTGGTGTGAGCAGAATCCTGAAATTCCACAAGATTGGAAACTCCATAAATGAAAAGCACCCAGGTTGGACCTAGAAGAATACTGTTTAATTAATTCTCAGATATGTAAATCTTAGCTGACCTGTGCTGGTCCATAATTATATAATTATATAATTATATATAATTAACAGCCAGTCTAAGCATAAAGTATCTCCAAGCTAAGCTACAGGCATAATAAGGGATAGCCTTTCAAATGTCCCAATAAATTAATTTATGTTTTGCAGAAACATGATTGGTTGGTTTTTCAGGGCTTTCTTCTACATATATTCTGAAATTCTTTAACACAGTAACATGGTCAATCTATAGTGGGAATCAGAGGTGGGTTCCTAACGGTTCAGTTCGGTTCTCCTGAACTGTTAGTAATTACCGGCATGGTTTGGTAGAATCTTTAGTAACCCGGGGCTGCCCCACTCCCGAGCTGGTTATTTCAGTGGCACCATAGGCACCACCATCTTGGATTTTGCTTCTGTGCATGTGCAGAAGCTTTTTAAAAGCCTGCGCATGTGTGCGTGCGTGCAAAGCAGGCGTGCAAAGTGTGTGTGCAAAGTGTGCATGTAAAGCATGCATACAAAGCATGTGTGCAAAGCATGCGCACAGCCACAGCGCACCCCTAAGTGACCTGGCAGTAAGAAGATTTAAAACCCACCTTTGGTGGGAATCAGGGAATATTTTGTGTTAAGCTACTGTATTTTTTGGAGTATAAAATGTGCTTTTCCCCCCTCTAAAAGAGGCTGATAATTTGGGTGCGCCTTATACTCTGAATGTAGCTTTTTCGAAGCTTTTTTTCCAGCTCTAATGAGGTGCTAACAAATGAAGCGATCTTTGCAGGCTTTTGTCATTGCTACTCCCTTTGAAGAAGCTTTTTGTTTTCAGCCCTGAGTCTTTGCAGGCTTTTTTCATTGCTACTCCCTCCAAAGAAGCTTTTTTTCAGACCTAACCAGGTGCTAACGATCTTCTGGGCTTTGCAGGCTGTTTTCATTACATCTCTCTATCAGCTGTGCTTTAGAAGCTTTTTCTCAGACTTAACCAGGGCAATAAAATAATGTGTTGAAGGTGACCAGACTAAGGACGCTAGCCAAATGAATACCTGGTAGGCAGATTTTTTGCCCTATTTTCCTCCCCAAAAACTAAGGTGCATCTTATACTCAGGTGCGTCTTATACTCCAAAAAATACGGTAAATAAACTTGCAGCATCATTAGTAAGCAGAGGCAATAGTGATTATTGCTGGCACTGAAGTTCCTGTTCATTCATGTATGAGGCTCAGTGGCATAGATGGGTGATGCCAGGAGTTTAGAGATGGCCTGATAATAAGTTCAAGAGGCTAAGATCTAGGGATATCCCAATAGTTAGAATAGTTAGCTTGGGGAACTGCAGTATGAAAGTATTTAGGGTCCATCAGTATCATGGTTCACTGTACATTTTTGGTTTTTTCCTCCCTTCCCCTTTAGGAATTACGAGAATTATTTCATCAAAGCTCAGAAAGTGAGAAGACTCATAGCCACTGATTTTGCAAAACTCTTCCGTTCTGGTGTGGATGTACTGCTCACCCCAACTACCTTGAATCAGGCTATGTTGTATCAAGATTTCATCAAGGAAGACAACAGGACTCGCAGCACACAGGATGATATCTTCACTCAGGCTGCCAACATGGCCGGTAAAAAAAGTGGAAGCTTTTATTGTAGACACTCTTTGTTTTGTGAATTAAAGCCAGGTAGCAATTACCGTATTTTTCAGAGTATAAAGCACACTCCCTCTCTCCCCCCACTAAAAGAGGCTGATAATTTGGGTGCATCTTATACTCCGAATATAGCTTTTTCAAAGCTTTTTTTCAGACCTAACCAGGCGAGTGAAGCAATCTTTGCAGGCTTCTTTCATTGCTACTCGCTCCGAAGAAGCTTTTTTCCCCCAGTCCTAACCAGGGGATAAAATAATGTGCTGAAGCTGACCAGACTAAGGACACTAGACAGATGAATACCTGATAGGCAGATTTTTTCCCTATTTTCCTCCCCAAAAACTAAGGTGCGTCTTATACTCAGGTGCATCTTATACTCCTAAAAATACGGTATTTTGTTCAATACATCAAAACTTCCTTACTGTAGAGTTTCCTATCATGACATTATAAATGACAAGACAATTTTTTTTAATTTAAAATATCCTGTAGCCCACCATCTTCTAGCCAATTCTGGGCATCTCCCAGTGAGAAGTTAAAAGAACAAAAAAAAAAACCCTGTTAAGACTAAAAAACTAAGCACATTAAAATGTTAAATACAACAAAGACCAGGTGCCAAGTCAGACTTCTAATGGACAGTCAGAAGTGATTAACCTTTACTTACTTGATACTGCAATCTTCCACTTGTAGCTATTCAAAGTATTGCCAATTGACACTGTCCAAATGTGCATAAATTCCTATACTAGAACAACTGAAAGTTTGCAAAATTATATTTGATTTTCTGATTTTTTTTTCAGATGGCCTTGATCAGACAAAACAATAATCCAAAACAATAGAGAAGAAATATATAGTGATGTTTATTCTATGAAGAGTTTTGGAGATTATATGGAATTGTAACAAGAACAACTCCTAAAGTTTAGTTACACTAGCACTCTGCCAAAACTCGATCAATTATGTCTTTGAGTATACTTGTATGTAATTTTCTAAATTAGCAATTATGAGCAAATAAATATGTGGTTGCTGAATTTACCCATTTAGCAAGGAGATAAATTTGTTGGGATGAAACCCACATGAAAAAAATCAAACATTTTCAAGTGATTTTTCATATTAGTTTAGTTAGTGGAATGTAATTCAGTATATTTGGAACTCTTAATCCAAGGCTATAATGATGAATAGTTAGGAAGAATATTTGAATCAGAATGATGAAACCTTGCTCATGCCCCAGTAAAGGACAATTTGCATCAATCATTCATATATATTTCAAGACACTAGAGATCTGCGGTTAAATCATTATATTATCTAATCACAAGTTATTATCAATGCTTATAAAAGAAATTTTAAGAAGAAATGAAGGTTGGTTTTTTTAATCTTGATTAAATACAGCTTGAAAAGCTTCAAAACTAAATTAAATATTTGCCTTCAAGAGAGATAAATGCTTTTGCTTTAGTTTTTCTGTTGTACCGTATGTTCCTTATCAGACAATTGAAAGAAAGAAATGTTTGTTTATCTTTCAGGGTTGCCAGCTGTAAGTGTTCCTTCAGCCCTCTCAGGAAAAGGCTTACCGATTGGATTGCAATTTATTGGCCGGGCTTTTCATGAGCTGCAACTTCTCACCGTAGCCAAATGGTTTGAAACACAAGTGCAATTCCCTGCCTTAGACCTAGAAGGAATCATGGATCCTCTTGATATCATGTCTCACCAGGAGAAGACAGCATTTTTTTCATGAACACTTTATTATTTATACAATAAAAAAAGATTTAGAAAAGGACAAATCTGTATCAAAGCTTTCAATGTACTATTTTTTTATAAATGAAACACTTCTTATTAAAGACTAAAATACAGAATTAAATTATCGAGGTTATTTATTTAGCAATCACAATGTTTTCAAGTTTAGAATTGATAATTTCTCAAGCACTGTTAAATAAAAGGCTAGTCGATTTTTACAATACAGTAGTTAAATTTCACAGATGATTGTTAATGTGAGTGAAAAGAGTTGATGTTCTGTTTATTATTCCAAAGTGCTAGGCATATGGGCATCATATATGGGCAAAACGTGGATACTTAATTCAAAACGCTGATAGTGCAAGCAAGATTTAAAGAGGAATATGAATATCAGGTCAGCCTCATTGTTCCGGTTGCAGGAACTGGGCATGGCTAGTCTGGCAAAGCGAAGGACCAGGGGAGACATGATAGCAGTCTTCCAATATTTGAGAGGCTGCCACAGAGAGGAAGGGGTCAAGCTATTT
>JANHFT010004317.1:6051-17163 GCA_032467955.1 Pseudoxenodon macrops | reverse complement strand
CTGGCCTTTGCATGCTTTGTTGATTGGTTCTCTCTATCAGCTGTGCTTTAGAACCTTTTTCCCCCAGTCCTAATCAGAGGATAAAATAATGTGCTGAAGCTGACTAGACTAAGGACGCTAGCCAGATGAATACCTGGTAGGCAGATTTCCCCCCTATTTTCCTCCCCAAAAACTAAGGTATGTCTTATACTCCGAAAAATACGGTAAGAATCTGCACTATGAAAGGAGGAGCAAACTCCCCACTCACCCCAAACCAACTGAAAACTAATCACAGATGGTAAAAGTAATATTTAAGTAGTCCACAAAAATAGACTGCAAGCAATTTATAATCCAGTTGTGAGCTACTGTGAAAGAATGATACCACAGTTTAGCCAGCAAAATGTCTATCCCTGAATGTGTATTTTATCTCTTCCCAAGAAGAATGTTATGCCCAGAGGACTAGCTTCATTGTGAATCTGGAAGGCCAATTTGGAAAAGGAGAGGGGAAGCAAGAGGCCCTCTTCTCTTGTGATCAGAGTGGGTGGGCCTCTTTAATGCCAGGGATGTCTCTGAATAAAAAGCTAGCCAGCATGATGATCAGTGAATGCCAGGCCGTATAAGGAGAAAGGCACATCCATACACCCACGTACTCCTGGTACTTCTGCCGGGGGAAGACTTTCTCTGGCAGCCACTTAGCCTCTCTAGAAA
Organism: Pseudoxenodon macrops; assembly: GCA_032467955.1. Lineage (NCBI taxonomy): Eukaryota > Metazoa > Chordata > Lepidosauria > Squamata > Pseudoxenodontidae > Pseudoxenodon > Pseudoxenodon macrops. The sequence continues at coordinate 16,476 of JANHFT010004317.1, read as the reverse complement.
CAAGACAAACACAAACAGAGGAAGATCTGCCAGCAAGAGAGATGTGGGCCTACAACTCACTGTAAGTACAGTATAAGCATGAGGCTAGAGTAACCATATCGGGCTGCCAAAGTCTCGCATATTTGTAAAAAAGGTAATATTTCACTCAGGTTGGTCTACCAGATTTGGACAGCCCAACATGAGCTAGAAAATAAGTTTCTTATTTACATAATAAAAAGCATTTTACTTCTATAGATACATAAAGTGCATCTTGAATAAATACACCTTCGTGATATTGTATTTTTAGAAACACTTTGACCAACTTCTCAAGCTGTCACTTTACACCTACTTAGACTCAGGGGAAAAAAGTAATCTAAAATATATAACAGGTTCCCTTAACCCAAAGGAGATAAAACTGTGTTGGTTTGACAAAATGGATACATAAGTCATTATTTTATCCAAATACCCTAGAAACTGAGTTCTATGTCCTGGCTCTGCCTCACATTCCTGATCTGCTCCTTTGGGATGAAGGGTAATGTCAGTCCTCTGTGCTATTTCTCATTCTTACATCTGTAAAAACCTTCTAAGCGATCTTAAATCATTATAAGGCTTCCCCATTTCTACTGTTCAGTCTGTGTCCATGGGATCCTTCACACACTGCTACATCCCGGGAAGCTGGATCCTTCAGAATTTTACACTTGTTTAAAAATATGGCTCTGCAATGAGTTCATGTCCTTTCACGCTATGATCTTTAACATAGGTTTATTTATTAAATGTTTTAATGAAGTTATCAGTGCTATTTCGAGAGATGTTGAAAGATGGAATGAGTTCTGTAACACACAAGTTAGAGCACAAGGTGCTTTTAGAAAATTACATGTTTTAGCATGATGATGCTGAGTTCTTCATTACTCGTTGGAATCAGTGGTGGAATCAGCTCCCGGTTCACAGCGGTTTGGGAGAACCGTTAGTGGCGACAATCACCTAATAGAGAACCGGTTCCTCCCAATGTTGAGATTGGCCCACCTGCCTGCCTGTTCTCCTTTCTACTCTTTATCTTCTCAGCAGAGTGAATTGCCACGGGAATCAGCTGTGCTCTCCCCAGTAGAAATGGGGAAGTGAACAGTTTTTGTAAAGTGCACATGCAGTGCTTGTTTGATGCGAGCGTGAAGCATGAAGCACATGCACAAAGCGCGTGATGACCGAACTGGTAGTAAAACCAGGAGGAACCCACCACTGGTTGGAATGCAGATCATTCTAGGCTTTTCTTCAAACATAGAATGATATACCGGTAGTTGTCCCATTTGGCGTGTGGATCACCCTTGGCCACTTCAAATACATTCAAAAGTGTTATGTATACCCTCTAGATCAGGAGTGCCAAACTGGTGGCCCGCATGCTGGATGTGTCACATGCAGGCCATTCCCACCCAGCTCCACAAAGGGGGGGGGAATCACAAAACGTCACGTGATGGCAATGTGACATGGCGGGTTTGACAGTCGTGCTCTATTTAGAATTTAAATACTATTTAAATTCCTACCTACAAATCAAAAAGTCAAGAACAAACTGAAAATAAGATGCCTATCCCTGAAATCCACAACATATTGCAGAACAATGGATCTGACCTAACACAAATAATAACCTCCAATTCCAGAATGTGGGCTGGTATTTGCTCTATCTAGCATAAATAAATCAGAAAGTTCTGCAGCCTATTGCTCTGATTTTTACCTACCTTGAAAAGGATCATATCTGTTATGTACATGCAAGTACGCTAACTATATACTATGTAATTAGTGTACTGTATATACTATACATACTATATCCAGAGAGACATAGATTTATCACATCAATATGGTCATTGCATTTGACCACTTACTCCCTATTCAGCAGACCCTTAATTTTATCTTACAGAAATAAAAATTGTATTTATTTGCCTATTTGATAGCCATTGAACATTGTGCATATTGAAATTATGTTCACAATTTAAGTCCAATGAAGGGTAAGGAAAGGAATAGGAAAGAAGTGAGCGTGGTGTTATATAAAAGAAAAAGAACAGATCAATTACTTAATTTAACACTTCATTTCCGACCTCTAAATTAGACTAAATTATTATTATTATTATTGAGTATAATTTAAAAATAAACATTCTAAAGTATTAAAATTCAGAATCCTATTGACCAAAACACACATTCTCAGATTAACTAATTTTGTTTCCCCTCTGTCCTTCAAAATTTCTATAGAAGTACACCTGAAAAATCCCAATTGTAGGAATAAAGATTATTACATTTCTTTCATCAGCTTCAAAATAGGATAGATTTTTGGTTTTGGAAAGTTGTCTGTATGTATGTGCCTTTGAGTAAGACTTGGCTCCTGGGGAAACTAATCAAAGAGAGAAGCAATCTGGAATTAAGGAGAAACTTTCTAACAGTGATGACAATTAACCAGTGGAAAAGCTTGCCTTTAGAAATCATGGGCACACCATCACTGGAGATTTTTAAGAAGAGACTAGACAGTCACTTATCTGAAATAGTATATGTCCTCCTGCTTGAGCAGGGGGCTGGACTAGAAGACCTCCAAGGTCCCTTCCATCTCTATTCTATTCCAGAAATATGGACAACTCTATGCAATTTCATTGCTTCTTCCTAGGTCTAAGAGAGAGTGTCTAGGCACCCAACTGGCTTTGTGCTTAAAGTAAGCTAAGAACTCCTGATCTTCCAGTTTTAGTCTGAAACTACACCAAACTAGCTCTCTTGTAAAGATTAGCTACTTTATTTTGAAATATTAAAGCCATAAACATTAGTAATACAGCAAATGGTTTGTAAATGGCTACTGGTGCAAAGATTAAATATAACTTCCTTACCTTATAGGAAAAGAGACTGAATCAGAAAGCAGAAAACAAACTGAAAACTCATCAATTATACTGATGGATATGGTCATTTTTCTGAATAGTAAAAATATTCTAAATTAAAAGTCCATAAGTATAAGTATTGTAGCCCTAAGATAGCAGTATGATTTGTAGCAATCATCCATTCTCCATGTACAAATACTGACATTTCTGGGCATGGTGTAAATAAACCACACTGCTGTGCTTATATGCATACACTTTTATCTATAGTAAATTCCATCCTAGCCTTACCATCACATTGAAGATTTGTAGACTTTGCATTCAGTGTGAGAATACATAGATTTCTTCTTGTAAGACAGAAATGAATTACTCTTTCTCAATTTTATCACAGGAATAAATATATACATTGATTGAGAAAATAGGCCACTATAAAGGAAAAATAATGGGATCAGAGAACTGTTTTGCTAAATTACTTACAAATATTTCACTGTAATTATTTCTATAACTAGGCAAAAAACTATTCACATGATCTATTTTTAAGTACCATTTAGCATATCTTTGAAAAGGCCTGATAATTGTTCCATTAATACTTTAACACACCAATCTCAGATATATAAATACACTATTCTAGCTGGCAATACTTTTCATCCACATCTTCCACTGGATGTAACAAGAATGTTCTGTTGAGCATCTGGACTTTGCACAAAGTAATCACTTTACATTTCAACAACGTTTATTCCACATTTTCTTTCTGTTTTCCCCCCCATTTTTTGAATCAGTTCTTGTTTTCCCTTTTATACAAAAGATAAGCCAGTTGTTCTTCTAAAGCAGTCGTATTTCAGAGTTATGGAAGCTACCAAACTGCTTCAGTAAATGTATGCTTCCTGGGTCCTGCTAGATAACAAGGAAAAACTGCAAAATAAGGTGTTTCCAGAAAATTACTGACTTGTTTTGTTGACAATTTTCTTTCTTAGTTTCAGCTATGAAGTAAACATTACAAAAAAGATCTTGCAATAAGGATAAAATAAAAGGAAAAGAATTAGTATGCCATCTATTCAATGCAGCATGAAAAATGCAAATAATTAATGAGAAAAGTATTTTAGCAGTCTTTTTGGAGAAGAGGGTATATTTTCCACCAAGAAGATTATTTCACAAAGTATCCAATGACATTCTTATTAGCAAGCTCATTAACTTTGACCCATATAATGTGGCAATCTAGTAGATTCAGAGCTGATTCAAAAACTATACTCAGTGCTCATTAGGGGTTCCTGATGAAATAAGTGACTCAAAATTCAGTCACATACTTTTTGACATTTTTATTAATAACTCAAGTATACTCTTCCAATACTTCATTATCACATAATTGAATGGGATAACTAATATGCTTTGAATCCACTGCAGCTTCTCCATGTCTTTTTTTAAAACTAGTGCCACAAGGGGCTGCTGGGTTTTTTTGCTCCAGCAGATGAAGTTATCAGCAAAACTTCTTACTGTTGAATTAATTTTCTTGCCATCTGCCTCTAAGCATTGCTACTTCCTTCTACTGGATTCTGTTCTCCTTGGAGATCTTATTCAGATGACTTTAAGTTTGGTAATAGAATAGCTTTTGGAACAACCAATTACAAAGTGAATGCAGTCACTCCTTGTTTAGCAGCTACTACATTCACATAGTTTGCAAACATGATATTAATTTTTTTCTTTAAAAAACATTTTTTGACCACTGCACATATTTATGACCAAATCTTTCACAATGAAACTGATTATGATCTGGTCAGTTTCAGGCAGCAACTCTGGTAGGAGAGTTCTAATCAAAGTCAGGCAGCAACTCTGGTAGGAGAGTGCTAATCAAAGTCACAGAGTTGAGCTTATTAATTATGGTTAGCACTTTTTTAGGGATGTGCTGTGAAGAAAAGAAGCTGAGGACAAATGAGCTTATTTAAATGATCTCTCCATCCTGTGAGGGAACCAAAAAAAGGAGAGCAAAGGGTAAGACATAAAACACTGTACAAGATAACTTTATCTAAATGAGTTAGTAGGAACCATTGTCTTCTCTTGCCTCTCTCTCTCTCTCTCTCTCTCTCTCTCTCTCTCTCTCTCTCTCTCTCTCTCCTTTCCTCTCCTCTTTTCTCCCTCCATCTCTCCCTCTCTCTCATGTTTGTTAGCAACCATTTTGCTTCCTATTTAAGTTGTGAAATGAGAAGCAATATTAGCAATGAATTTAAAGACATTAAAATCTAGAGCAAGTGATCAATGGCTGTCTCAACAATTATTTACCAGGCTCTATAAAAGTGCTTGCTAAATTCAATTTTCATTGTTCCCAGAAGTGTCCCTTCAGTTTCTCCCCAGACTACATGAAACTTGCTTCCCCTTCCTTTCTCATCCCCACAGCTTGTATGCAATTTCTCTCTGTCTGCCATTTTTAAGCAAAACCTTCTAGACAGGAATATTGTATCATGTTCAGGGGTGGTATTCACTTACCTTCACTACCGATTCGGAAATGTGAGCATATGTGCCACATGTGCAGAGCCTTTTGTGCATGCACAGAGTATCAAAAATGGGACCTGATGATGTCCAGGTGGGTGGACGGAGCCTCCTACAGCTGCTGCTACTGGTTTGCCTAAACCGTATGGATAGAACCGGCTGAATACCACCACTGATCATGTTCCTACACAAAGAGCTGCTGGTGACAAGGGAGCTGTAAAGAGGAACATTCTAACAAATATATTACTCCCTCTTTCAGACGAATGATGGGCTGGTCCAAGCCTCAGTTCACTGGGCAGCATTATTACAATACTAAAAACATCACACATAGAGAGACAATAAAATGTAAAATAAGCACAGGTAATTCTCAACTTATTGAGCCCCAATTGAGTCCCAAATTTCCATTGCTAAGTAAGGCAGTTGTGCCCCATTGTATAACCTTTTGACACGATTGTTAAGTGAATCACTACAGTTGTTAAGTGAATCATGTGGTTGTCAAGCAAATCTGGTTTCTCCCATCAATTTTGCTTGTTAGAAACTCCCTGGGAAGGTTGCAAATGACAATGCCAAGGTGCCAGGATGCTGCAACTATTGTAAACACATGCCCAGTACTTGAAGTTTGATCATATGACTGTGTGGATGCTGTAATGGTCATAAGTATGAAAACTAGTTATAAGCCACATTTAGTGCTGATGTAACTTTAACTATCATTAAATGAATGGTAAGTTGAGGACTACCTATAAATTGTATTGAGCTGAAACTGTAAAATGCAGACAGAAAAGACATCTGGGGGGGGCAAACAAATATGGTGTGCTAGTGAGGGTGTGATCAATTTCTGAAAGGAAATGCAGGCAAATGATCCTCTAATAATAAAGCCAATCTCCTACAGGGGTGTCAAAGTCAAGGCCAGAGGGCTGCATTTGGCCCACAGGGTGCTTGAATCAGGCTGGAAATAGCAAAGGTCTGGCCTGCTGTACTTCTGGCAGCCAAAATGGCCAAAGCCCAGGGATGAAATCTACTTACCTTCCCTACCAGTTCGGAGGTGGATGCACTGTCATTGTCATGATTTTTGATTCTCTGTGCTTCCACAGAAGGTTTTGTGCATGTGCAGAGGGTTAAAAATCAGGATGTAATGGCATCCGATCAGTTGGATGGAGCCTTGCGCTGCAACCACTAGTTCTCCAAACTACACAGCGGCAGCACTAACGGCTCTCGTGAATTGGCAAATTGCTTTAGCGAAGCAATTTGGGGGTGGCAGGTGGGGGGTGGGTGGGCCTCGAGACAGGCGTCTTACCTTTCCAGCCCCATTGAGTTCCCCACCATTGTGTCCAGGGAAGCACGTTGCAAAAGAAAACCTCTCACGAGTTCAATCCAACACAAAGGCAAGGAATGCGATGGGAAAGTGGCAGAAACACTGTAATCTGGACTGTGATAAGACCTGTTTTCCAAACAAGCCTATTGTATCCCTTGTTCTGGACTCCCCTAGGCTAAGAAATTAGCCAAGATGTTTGTCAAACAAATCTACTGGCTGCATGGAGTTTCATGACGGGTGATCTCTGACTGAGGAGTTCAGTTTACTGCTAAGTTCTGTAGAGAGTTCTTGAGGTCCATTGGGTTCTTGAGGTCCAGGGGCTTAGCTCGGCTTTCCATCCGAGTACGAACGGAGCTGCGGAATGTGTTAATGCCATGGTGGAACAATACATAAGATGTTATGTGGATTACCAACAAGATAATTGGGATGACCTGCTTCCTTTTGCAGAAGTGGCTTACAATAATGTGGTACATTGCAGGACTGATGCCTTTCCAGATTATGAGCAACATGGAGTTTGTCAGAACTCCCGAGAGAACAGCCTTCTTCCATGACTCTAAATGAATGAATGGAGTCATTAAAGAAAGGCTGGGAAAATACCAAAAAAGCCCTGGCTGAAGCAGCTGAAGCATACAAAAAACAAGCTGACAAACACCGATCTCTCCAACCCCCCCTTTCGGGTGGGAGATCGCGTGTATCTTTCTACCAAATACATAGGCTGAGTTTGAAAAGTAAAAAGTTAGGACCGAAATACTTATGTCCTTTCCCCATAGTGAAAGTGATTAACCCAGTAACCATACAGTTAAATGTTCCCCGCATACTGGAAAAAAATCATTCTGTTTTCCATTGCAGCTTGTTAAAGCCTGATCTAGATTGAGACCTCAACCCACTGTTCCCCCAAAGCCAGCTGTGGTACAGGGTGAGACTCATTATGATGTAAAGAATATTTTAGATTCTAGATTGCAGAGGGGATGTTTGCAATATTTAGTGCATTGGAAGGGATACCCCTTGTCTAAAGTTACTTGGGTGAAAAGTTGGGATGTTCAAGCAGACGCCTTAGTCAAGCAATTTTATGATAAATTTCCTGATAAGCCTAAGGGTCCTACTGGGGGAGGGAGAAGTGGTTAATGTGCTACTTGTATTAACCACTGACTTCTATCTAATTCCAGGATGCATTCCTTTCCTGAAGGAGGGGAGCCTGTCAGTGTTGGAAGCATTTTTTTCTTTTCGCTTCCAGACTGCCACATATATTTTAGCCTGGGAAATTTGGAAGTTTTTTTTTGTTGGAGCAGTAGAAACTTAGTCACAATAACATTCGTCCTTCAAGGACATTTGCTTATGCTTTGTCTGCACCTGCTTGAAGCTGCATGGAGTTTGTATCCAGTTGAATGTGAAGTTTTGATTAGACCATGTGATGAACTGTGGGTGTGGTGCATGGTTGGGAACTTTCAGTTGGGTGGAGAAAACCTGGAAGCTTTCAGATTTGGGTTTTCACAGATGTGTCAACATGACATCTCTAATAAATTGGAACTTTAAAGAACTTCTAGCCTCGGAGTTTTATTTCATTGGGGTGTTTCCTGGAATGCTGACAGTCAGCTTCAAAAAACCAGGAGCAGCACAGAAGACAACCAGCTTAGGCTGTCATGTAGAGAAGCCCTGAGAAAGATTCAGATATATATCTGGAACAATCTACCAAAAGTCTGAGAATAATTTAGTCGAGAAACTAAATTCTGTGAAGAAATATTGAAGGAAATTGGACTGTTTAGCCCTGAGAAGAGAAGACTGAGAGGAGATATCATAGCAATTTTTCACATTCCTGAAAAGATGTCACACCGGAGGGGTGGTGGGATCAGCGCCTGTTCTTTGTCAACCAAAGGACTCAGGATAGTGGATTTAAGTGCATGAAGGCAGATTCACAAAGGCACATTAGGAAGCATTAAATAAGAACAACATGCTAAATAGTGCAGCTAATGTCAGAGGCCTTCCTTTCACTGGCTGCTCTTCATCAGAGGCTGTAGATACATTAAATGCTGTTATTTAGTTTTCTGATTCTATCTTTGTTCTACTATGATTTTCTTCTATGTTTTTCTCACAAGGAAGAATATAGCTAAGACACACACACACACACACATAATTACATGTAGTTATGGACTTCGTGACTGAAGAAATCTATGATATAATCAAGAACTAATTGTGCTCTTTTTAAACAGTAAAAGTCAGGAATTCAAAAAACAATAATTTTGGAACTTTACATCATGTAATAAGGACTCTGTGCATATGGACAGGGAGAAATTAGATCTAAAATACAAGCAATATCACAACTGTTACTTTGAAATGCCATTTGTACTCTTATTTGGGGGAGGGATGTTCCTTTATGAACTCCTCTCAGCCCCAACTTGGCACACAACCTTGGCTGCCTCACAGCTCTAACAGTGCTGAAGCAAAATGAGCAGAGGGTGGGAAAGGAGGTGGAAATATGTAGCACTGGAAATTTTCAAAGAACAGCTTTGAAAAAGGATCATAATAATTTGGAGCTGTGTGGGCTTCAGGAATTTCAGCAATGGTGCAGAATTTATAGTATATAACTCATGCAAGATTGGCTTTTAAACCTGGTAAATCTTCCATATGCCTAGCGTCCATAACTGACCATTTTTGGATCACTGACATGTAAGATCAGCAAGTCTACACAAATTTATTTTTTGCACTTTTCATTATTAGTGCACATTTCACTCTTATTATTTACAATATACTTTTTAGGCAAATAAAATATCATAGATGGAAGTGAATGCTTCACCAATTTTATTCTTGAGTTAAATGTTACTTAATGCCATTTTTTTAAGCAGGATATTGAAATATTAGTACTTTCTCAATACACAGAAGATCTGCTCATGGACTGATTTAGAAATGACTCAAGTAACAGTGAAAAAGTAGCATTCTTTATATTCTTATTCTCAATGCTGTGAAGTATGTAAAACAAACTGACTCCAACTTTCTGTGGAGTATTCAATAAAACAGTGACATTTATATCTCACATTTTAACTGCAGTGAGATGTTCCATGTCAACTACCACCTCATGTATCTTATCACAAACTCAGATTAATATATAGAACTTTAGGTTTTTTATTTTATTATTATTACTGTTAGCATATGACTTTAAGATCGTATAGAAATGTTTAAGACAAACAACACCAAAGTGTCAAAGCCATAATAGAAATAATGTAGTGTAAATAGAATGTAAAGACAAACAACACCAAAGTGTCAAAGCCACAATAGAAATAATGTAGTGTAAATAGAATGTAAACAAAACATCTTTTAGGGCTAGCTTTGTTAGTTTCTTTCGTTCTTTGAGTTTCAATCACTCCTACTGCAATGGACTACTTGCCTAAAATCTGTTTAAACAAAGATTTCTGTGCATTCAGTAATCACACCATTCAGTTTCCACACCATCTCCAAACCATTCAGTTTCCACACATTACATCCTTGTCCCAGACTCTGGCCCCTTCTATCTGGCTATTGTCTTGGTAACAGCTCTTCTTCCTGTTCCTCAAGGCCTGTTTCTCTACACCTCTTTTTTGTTTGTTTGTTTGTTTGTTTGTTTGGTTAAAGCCACTCAGAATTGTCTTATTGGTGAGATAGGAAGTATATAAATTTGATAAATAAAAGAAATAAAAATACATAAACTTCAAATCTCAACCAACTTCAAATCTCAACCAACAAATGCTCTGTCTTACATATTGGCAAAAAAAAATAAGAACATAAAATACAAGCTGGATGGACACGACCTTGTAGACGACCCTCATTCTGTCAAGAACCTTG
>JANHFT010004315.1:33008-52120 GCA_032467955.1 Pseudoxenodon macrops | reverse complement strand
TATATTCTTAAAGCTTCATGAGGAAATAATGTCCTTCGAATGAGACCGCCTGATCCTTGGTTGAAGATATTGCCTCTGCAATATGAAGATGCCATTTTAAGAATCAAAATAATATAAAAGAAGTGAAGTGACATTTGACTAGGCAGATAAACACATAGGTTTTAATTGATTCGGTTTAATGAACTGCTAACGTTACCACAAAGATGTATTTTCCTTTTCTGCAATCAAGATGTCAAACGTCTTAGCTACAAAATAAACTTTACATTCGGTGGACACATGCAGCAATTTGTTCAGTTGAAACATAGTCGTTTAGATATTATTATGTAACAGTTGGTTTAGATTGGGTGTCAGCAACCTGCGGAGGCTCTTTGGGCCCTCTGCTGTGGCTTCCTGTCGGGTGAGCCCACCACTGGCTGGCCCTGCCCAACCCCCTCCCCTCCAGTCACTACGCACCTGGCCTGAGAAGGTAAGGGCGATGGTGAGGGGTGGAGAAGAGGCCAGGGCAGAGACAGAGAGATACAGAGAGAGGGGTGGGGCAGAGAGAGACATAGAGATATACAGAGAGAAAGGGAGAGGGAGAGGGAGGGAGGTAAGGGGAGAGAGGGAGAGAGAGAGACACAGAGAGAGAGAGAGAGAGAAGGGTTTTGTGGCTCCAGGTGTTTTTTAATAACTGCTTCTTTACCCTAATGACCAGCTGGGTAGGCGTGGCTAGGGGAGGTGTCATGTGACTAGGTGGGAGTGAGTGACGTGGATTTCGCCACACCCACCCAGGTTTTTTAGTCCTGGTGTTGTTGGTTTTTTTTCTGTGGGAAACAGGTCCAAATGGCTCTTGGAGTGTCTAAGGTTGCAGAGCCCAGATCTAGTTCAATCTAGGCTCTCTGCGGCTACAGAAGTTTCCCAAAAGATCAAGGAGAAAAAGTTGTTTGCAATCAACAGCTCAACGCAACACCAAAGCCCAGGTTTACCTGGATCTCCTTGCTGTAGGTCTGAGAAACTTCCTCAATTAGTTTTTCCAATTTGCCCAGAACCTTGCAGTTCTGGTAGGAAGCCCTTCCCGCTTCATACAACATGGGCAAAATCTGTTGGGAAAAGAGATGGGTATAATTTTCCCAAGTAGCCAGCATAGTCTTTGTGATCAATAATGAAAAGAGGTTAGACTTCAACAACATCTGAAGGAGGACAGCAACGTGAAGAAGGTTCCACTCTCCAGATCAGATCTATAACTCCTACCAGCAGGAATTGTTGTTCATCAATAAATTTGGAGGAACATATTTATTGGACCAAATGTTCTTCTTACTTTTTTAAATAAAACACTGGAATTAAACATATAGGCAGCATTTGAAGGCCTATCTCAAGGAAGGTTATTCATGATATCAGAAGATTCCAGCATAACCTTAACTCTTCTGCTACAATTGTCATCCATCAGTGGGATGGGAAAGTGAGGTTAGGTGCATTATGACATCATTGCCCAAATGATATGAATTACACAATTGACATGTCATTTACATGAGAATGTCATGTCAGGCACCCGGCATGACCACTCCAATGAAACCGAGAATAGGTTCCCCCAAAACTCTTAAGTGTGGTTTATCTTCATCCCTGTTGGCTGAATGCCAATTGTTTGGGTGCTCAGCATCAAGTAAACCACTAGTCCTGAGCTACAACTCACAATGGCTGGATTGACATAACCAACTCATTCTGAAATTAACTCTGAAAACTACTTTTATTTAGTGTGACGATGAAATCAGGCTAGACAGTAAAACTTGCCTCCAGAAGTTGTGGATACTCCAACACCTGAAGTTTTAAAGAAGAGATTGGACAACCATTTGTTGGAAATGGCATAAGGTTTCCTGCCTGAGTAAGGGGTTGGACCAGAAGACCTCCAAGGTCCCTTTCAACTATTCTATTCTATTCTATTCTATTCTATTCTATTCTATTCTATTCTATTCTATTCTTATTAATATTTATATTATAACTTTCTTAAGGTTCAAGCTTTAGAAAATCTATTTCTATTTATTTCTCTGTCTATATATGAAACGCACATGCATGTTGTAATCATGGAGAAACTGACTTCCCTCAGAATGATTCATGGAACTCTTCTTATTAGTAGACAATGGCTAGGCCACTTATACTTGCTACAAGACATATACAACTGTTTTCCCTATTTGGTTTGGTTGTTAGCCTTCTTTTGAAGCCAAGCATGCAAAATATCCTTTCTCTGCCTTCCTTTCTTGCCTCTTGGAGCACAGAATTAAACTTGTCAGAAAAGAGTAAAAAAATAAAAGAGGAGCGAATCAGGCTTCACATTCACTTATAGTCAGCTCTTTCAAGTAGAGCAGAAAGTGGGGCAGAAAATGCAAGGACTTATTAATACTGCAGTTTATTGCTATGAACTTCACTTTATTGTTATAACAAAATCTATAACAAAATCTGGAAAGCCTTGTAGAGTTTCCTTCCAATACCAAAGAGAATCAAGGTAAAATTATCTTGAGTTTCTTTCTCACTTCCCTTCTTTCCTCAGGACTGAATTGCCATTTCAAAATGGTTCTTTCACTTCTTCTTCCAAAATATCTCCAAATCTTCTGCACTTACTGCCGACTTCATCCCCCTCTTGCTTTTGTCTTTTAACAGACTAGCTCTGAAAATATGGTGCTCAACAGCAGGAATAGAGGTTCTTAGATCTAAATGAATGCTGATCCTTATGAAATGTTGTTTCTCTACCAGGTCTCGAGAGAGAGGAAGATGCAAGCAAGCTGTCAATAGTTTTTAAAGCATGTAGACATGGATATGTAATTTGAAAATAGACCAGGAAGAACTGTTCGATAGAGAGGATTTAAAATAGTACAACCTCTGTCCATTTCCCCCCTTCTTTTTTTCCCTTCATGTCTTCTTGGGCTTCATCATTAAGCAGATCCATCCCTTGAATGTTTAGCAGCTGGCAATGGACCTGCAGAATCTCAGAGTTTCATGAGAAGATGAGCAAACACAGAAGGGTGGTGGTGGTGGTCAAGGGAGCATGCTTACCAGGTGTTAGGCATAATCTTCTCCATATGCAAGCATGTGTTCACAATTGAAGCGATTCTGAATAATTGCATGTGTGAGACATCTTCTCTTTAATGTCTCCAGCATGTTCAAAGGCATCCTTTTTACCCATCTTCATGAAAACACCCCCAGTGGCATTGGTGTTATGACCTTTGTTTGTACTTAAGTGGGCATTGCTTCATGCCATAAATATAATTAGAATCACTTGTGCAGTCTTGTTCACTGACAGATATTATTTGTAGCTCATTTTCCATTGGCTGACCTGACGGTTGGAATTCCTGAATCCTAGGATAAAAGAAGCAGGTATATTAATTCTATCCCTTTAGACTGCAGAGACTATCATTAGGAAACTGAAAACTACCAGCCACTTTTTGCTCTTCATTATTGAATTATTTCTTAAGGCAAGGAATCTGGACTACATCCACGAACATCAAGACTTTCGTGTAACCTCATGATTTTTCTTGTCATCGTTATTCTTGCGTATTAATAAGCACACACTTCATTATACCATTTGTCTGGTGGACATCAGAGTACTGGAAATTATTTTTTTACTAACTGTGTTGGCTATCTATATGAAAAGTAACAACGCACTAGCAACTAGTAACAGCTCAATAAGTAAAAGCTCGCTAGCAACTTTTCCACACCTATCAGGACATCTTGTGTGCAAAATAAGTGCTGCATTTTTACCATTAGTATTCTTTTTTTAAATTATTACTTCAGATTACCTACAACTAGTATTCCTCAGTTATATGGAGGATGAGTCACAAAACTTGAAGGAAAGCACTTCATCACAAAATGGTCTCACAAAAATGACATTTCAGGTCACAGATAATTCTGCTTAAATAAGGAAGAATTTCTATTTAGAAAATAAGGTGTTTTTTTCCTCCCTTCACTATGATATATACTTTTGCAGTCCATACTTGCAATGTACATTTATCACATACATTGATAAATCTACTAGCAGGAAATTGTTTCCTTGCAATAGATCAGTCCTGATTTGCAGTCAACTTGAACAAAATAAGCCAATTATTGTCACACAAAAACCTTCTTTTTTAATGTATTGACTTACAACACAGTGATATATTTTCATTTACTGATATTAATGCAAGATATTCTGCATGGATTATGTGTTTCAGTACAGCCATTCAAAGTTTTGGAGACAGGGGACATCAGCATGTTGATGACACTCAGTGCTATAGCCTCTTATTAATTCCAAGGAAATAATTGACTAGAATAGTAGATATCCCTAGAAAGAATTGATGGGTGTTGCTTGACTCTTATATGTGACTGATAGGTGATGGCTGAGACATGAATCATATTTGCACAACAACATATGTGCCAATTCATTACAGTGAACAATATATTATAAAGAGCAATATGTTACTCATATCTTGTCTTTACTATTGAAGGATAACTATTGTTATCTTCAAAGGTATCCAGGAATTACAATTTATACAAAATAGAAAAAATGATTTCTAACTTGTGCAAGATTGAAGGATTATATTATCTCTGTACTGAAATATCTACAATAGTTGCCCATTAATTATTGAGTATAATTTAAGGTGCTGGGTTGATCTTAAAGCCCTAAACTAGTTAGTTTAACTAGTTAATTTAACATAAATTATTTTCCCGCAGTAAAGAAACACTGAATTATTGGACATACATTTTTTTCCTATGTTTTGGCTTGACAATTTTACCTAGTTTTTACTTCTATGTTTACATTTCTATTGTAGTCAATTTAGACCTACTTGACAAAAAGTTTAGGGTAAATAGATTTTGAAATAAAATTAAACAAATCCACTGTTTAGGATTTTCTGGAATAATTACTTCACTTTTCATTTTATATGAAAAAAGGGGTATAACATCAAGGTCACTGCCTTGTGTATAAACAATTTTGACTTATGCAGCCCAGTTTATTCAAAGAAAATATATGAAAACATATGGATATTTTTTTTAACCTTGCTGTCCCTTTTGCCTGTATTTCATGTCATTATATTTTAAAATATTGTTTCTTAATGGAGATGACTTTATCAATTTTCCAGCCACAGGAATAAGATTTAGAGGAACTTTTAATTAAAATAATTGACTGGTTTTTTTTTTATTGATTTGGGGTTCCTTGAGCTTTTACAAAGGCTTTTATCTCTGCCTGCATGGCAAGAATTTTTCAGTCTTACCCTCAACCCCAAATGTTACAAAAAATATTATTCTCTTCTCTATCTCTTACTAATTGGACTTTTTAAAAGAACAATGTTTCATGACAACAATCACATCAGAAGAGTCAGGAATTCTGGGGGGGAAATGCACAATTGAAATTATTTTTATGCATTGAATTTCTCTTCAAAGTAACTTCCCTACATAGGTCATTCTTCTTCTTGTTTGACTATAGAGGACAGCTCTGGTGAAGAGTCCAACTTCATTTACACTAACAACAATTAAGGGTGTTAATTAAAGTAAGAGTCTTATATATATATCATCCTATTTGTGACAAACTCAAACATCCTGCAAAAACACCGATGAACGTGGAAGGGCTGATTTCTCATCATACTAATTAAAAATAAAAGTTATCAAACAGTACATTTTCATTTCAAAAGCCCTTTAGATTTTTCATTGCTGAGCAGAAACTAATTTACTGACATGATAGAAAAGGAATAAATAGTAAGAACAATTAGGTTTCATTTTTAATTATGGAAAGCCTCCAGAATGAAGAAATATATGATGTGCCTTGAGGCTGCCTGCATATTTGACTCTCAAATTACCTCTAATATAGCTACCGAGACACAGGAAAGGAACTCTTGCAGAAAGAAGTATGTTAAATCTGTCTCACTTATCATTCTACTGGCTGTGCTCCACAAAACAAGGAGGGTATTTCATTCAGATGTGTTTGAGATGGGCATACCTGAACCGATATTAGGAGTCCCTTAATACTTTAAAGTGATGATATGATAACCATCATGAAAAGGGGTACTTCTTATTTTTCTGCCTTTTTTAATTATCACCGGCTCCTTCTTTAGCAGCTGTTACGTTATTGTGGACTGAAACTTACCTGTGAGGTAAAGTAGATACAAACAGAAGGTCAGTATGCTCATCAGCTATTAATTATGGCTGCCATATAGCTTTTCATCTCTTGATGAAAAGCAAAACATTTCAAATAAAAGAAAATATTTGTAGCTCAGGGTTGAAATGAGTAGTTCTTGGTGCTTTCTGAGCTTGGTCATTTTCTTGGAGATGTTTCATTACCCAAACTAGGTAATGAAACATCATCAATGCATTTCTTACGATTGGCTGGGTCCTTGTTAATTGATAACAGTATTGTTCAAACAACAGAATGATCCCAGTTTCTTTTCAAAATCCTGGGACATATTTTTTGGGGAATAAGCCTTTATGACAGATTTTTATCAATCTTGACAGTTTTACGATGTATGGATTCCAACTCCCACAATTCTGAGGATTGAAGTCTACACACGGTAAAGCTGTCAAGGTTGAAAAACACTGCTCTATGGTTTGAATGGGATCCAATTCAGAAGAAACAGGCAGAAGATACATTCATTAGTAAACTGTTTCTGCAAGGATAGAAATGACTAATGAGCTTATTAAGATGAATACATGACCTGTAACTGAGGGACACATGTGTCTCCTAAAATGTTTTTCATTCAGCAAAGTCCTATTCTCAGCATATGGAAAAGGTGGGAAAGAGTTAATGAGTAGGGATCAACTTATTAAAAGGAAAGAAAAATATTTGAATAAACTGACTTTCCTTGTCCCACTGTCATGTGAACTCTGATATACCCATTGTGAACATGTGTTGAATCAAAAAGGTGTATATCCATGCTCTTAAGGAAGCTCTGGAGATACTGGGAAAAAGTACTCAGCTTATGAAGTGCTCAATGAAACTGGCCTAATTCCGACAAGGTCCTTCTTTTGAAAGTTATAGAAGAATGATAGCAATAGGAAAAAGTGCAAGAGCTCCTTCATTGCTCTCATCCTTCTCTGTGAGTGGAATGAAGTTCTCTTCAGTAGAGAACCAATTTGCTCTATGGAGGATTTCTGAATATATTAGAATTTGAGGTGTGAAAAGTCAGTTACTTATTATGGGCAGGCAGGACATTTCCATTTGTTCAAAAGAGTCCAGTCTACTTCATTTTCACTCCACAATAAACCCTGCTGAATTGTAAGGCTCAGATTCAGCTCTCCTGCTAGCTTGCTTTGATAATATCAATAGAAAGGCCACTCTGTGGAGTACTTAGATAGGATGGGCAATGTTCTCCTAGCTTTCTCTCTATGGGGTTGTGATAACATCTGTGTGCAGGGTGAGAAATAATACAAAATGTGATGAAGTCCATCCTAAAACAAATCTTATCCCAAATCCTACAGTTCCCAGGCACACCTCTTTCCAAAGTACATACAGTTCAGATGAAAGCTTTCTTTACAGTGCCACCCATTTTGCTTTTATGATTTGGATTCCAGTGTTTTCCAAATTCCTGTAACAGTGTGTCCCCAACAGTGCATCTGTAGTTCATGACGTTCACACATATTAGGCCCAGCAGTATATTTTCCTTTTGTGTAAAAATAATAATAATGAGCCTCCTAGTATTGAAATTTATTTCAACAGTAATAAGGCTAATATATTCCAGTCTTTAAAACGTACAGTAACCATGGATTCAGAGCTGATTAAGGTGAAATATCAGCATTTCTCCACCTGCACTTTGTGTGCTTTCCACATGGCATTAATAAATATCTGTGACAACTCTGAGCAAAACAGAATCTGTCTTTTTGGCATTGATAAAGTTCATGTACGCCATTAAACACATGTATGAATGTACAACAATAGGAAATTATGAGGGAAGAAAGGATGTAAATCAAGATAATTATTGCTTTTTCTTTTGTAGCCTGGAAAGTACAATAGGGCAGCATTCATACCTTCAGACAGAAGGCTCTTTAGGAATTTCCAATCAACCTTAACTCAACATTTTTTAATGCAATTAATTAGCATATTTATATTTTAAAGCTATAATTTATATTTGTAAAAATTCTCTCCACAAAATGTCTACTTTTATTTGAATCAAGCTTTTCTCTCGAGAGCTTTGTTGTCAGACCTTTTCCGGGTAACATAGGAAGAATGTCTTCACAAATTTGCAGGGATTTTTCTGCTTCTCTGACCTTCCCACATGGACACCTGGATTGAAATGATGATGTCCAAGATATGCAACTACTGGAAGAATTTTTTGATCATATCAAATGACTTTATAATAAATCAGTTGTTACATTCATCAATTTAACGTATACTGAGAGCACATGCACCAAAGACAAATTCCTTGTGTGTCTAATCACACTTGGCCAACAAATAATTCTATTCTATTCTATTCTATTCTATTCCATTCCATAGGTAGGTAGTCCTCAAGTTACAACCACAATTGAGCCCAAAATTGGTTATTTTTTGAGAGCTGAATGCAATGAAATTTCATTTTAATGTATGCTGATTAGTCTACATTTAAGTGACAATAAAGTTTATTCTATTCTATTTTATTCTCATAAAGTTGTGAGATACCGAGATATGAAAAAGCTAAAGAGGTTTCTAGTGTCAAGCTGAACAACCAAAACAAGGAAGACGTTTGCATTATTTTCATCCAGATGTTGTTATTCACAATCTATCCTACAGCTCTGTGATTTTCTGATTATCTCCCATTGCAGACAATTATGCAGATAACTTTAAAGAAAGAATGTAAGAATAGTTTCATAAATATCAGCTTATCCCTGAAAGAGATGAGATAGCTCAAACTAGCTCCACCTTGATTCTTTTTCAGGATTCCTCATTATGCTATATAACAATATGTATAAATGGTCCTTGCATTATCTATTCATAATCAGGTTTAGTTCAAAGGGCTGAAATTGGTAAAGTGCAATTTTGCAACTTTTGTCATTGGCCAAGGTTGACTAGTGCCAATACCTGCTTTACCTAGAACTGGATAAAAAAAAGATGTAAAGAGGCAAATGTTATTTGTTTTAGGTGGTCATAAAATAAATATTCTCATACACACTGTGCTCTCACATGTAAGGGTATATATCTTTTATTTAGCATTCAATATAAATATAATATGTCTATGGTGAGACTTCATATAGTTTCTATCATCTCTAACTTTTCTAAATTATCATATTAAATGAAGTAGTATAATGTTAAACAGATAATTGGAGATACATTTTAATCTCAATGATTTAGTTTAATTTAACAAAGAACTCTGTTACATAATTCTGTCATTGGCAGTTACACTTTTATAAAACACCAGGAAAAACTAACACATCCAATCTAGAATTTTGAAATATGATTTTTTCTCTCTCACAAGGTTAATAATATATTATTTTCTTACCAGGAAAAGGAGAAGAAACTTTTAAATAAGTATGAAATATGAGAGTTGTAAGTGATATAATGAACCTTATAGCAAGACAAAGAAATAGTAGCCAAAAAAGACACAGAACGGAAGATCTGAAAAGTTAACAATGCATTAAAGTGAATAGTGACTCTGCATTGATTCTTCATTGTACATTACTGCATAATAAATTTAATTGACAGCTGTAGATTTAGCTAAGAAGGAGTTCCTCAAATAAGCAAGAAAACTACCGTACCTATTTAATTTAATTTAATTTAATTTACTGGGCAGATATCTGGAAATTGAAAGATAATTAAATTAACATATATAATTAATATTGATCTCCACAGCATTTTTCTTTGGGTACTAAAAGGGCTTCCAGTAATTTAGAAAGTGATGAAGCATGTCATTTTTCTTCAAAAGCACATATAAGCTACATATAAGCTATATTGATTGTCACAGCTAAATTCACATCTCAGAAGAACCACAGGACTTTTGTTTGCTCCCAATTGACACAAAATCACACTTTTTCTTTAACAAAAACAGAAGACCATATGATGTTCTTTGCTGAGAATGCTATTGCCTGCTACATTATTTTATAGTTCTATAAGTGTTCAAGCTAACTGGGCAATGGTTTCTAAATAAGCAATTGCTCAATTATTACTTTATGCAACAATGGAATGAGACAAACAACCTCCATCTTCAGTTCTTTTTAACTCCTGTCTCTGCACTATTCCTAGCAGTTTTGTTGTTTAAGAAATGTGTGACTCAATTTTTTTCAAAGTGACATACAATTAAGATGATAAAAAATATTTATTTCAAGATAAAAATACTGGTAAAACCAAATACACACACACACACACACACATCAATTAGCTATCTGGGAGAAAGAGGAAGGGGACTTAAACTGTTGGAGACAACAGTTCTATAGAAGTGACTTTGCCACTAAGAAAACCCTCTTGAATTCGCCTGGACAAATCCACATGGAGGAAATTTTCCTCCTATTTATCAGACCGTACAATCTAATATTGTCATAGATAAACTCTTACTCAGTTTGTTTCTTTAGGTGCACTTTTTATGCCTGGATAAAAACCGTCTTCCCTTACAGCTGATGTTATCAAAATAATAGAAAGATAATGTCATTCGGCCAGGCCTTTCCATCCTGTCTTATTATTTCCCTATTTCCCTATCTTTCCTATTTTCTTATCCCTTCCTATCTCCTTAGATGTCTCACTGCCATCTTAAAACGTAACTGCTGGCACTGAGTGATTTATCTTCCTTCCTAAGCCTTCCCTCCCCCTAATCCTTTTCCATATCAGTTGACAACTCCATCATTCACCCTGTTTATCAGGCCTGCAGCTTTTCTGTATCTCTGTTGCATTCCATCCTCTTGTCTTGTCTTTCATGTTCAGCTTATTGCTGAGTTATACCACTTTCCCTCTTACTCCTAAATTCTGTCATCTAAAAATTAGTTCACCCCTGATTGTCACAAGCTTCTTTGGCCTTCCTCCTTTCTCCCATTACTCAGAATTCTGATTTCTGTCCCAAAGCCTGTTGATCCACTTTCAGACCTTTGTATTGGCTTTACAGCCTCCTCCATCTACAATACAGGTTCTTTAGTTTTACAGAGTTACAAAATATATATAGAAGAACATATTTTCCATTTCTTCATCACTTCTACCATTTGCTACCTGAAAAGCTCTTTATGACTCTGTCCTTACTTCCTTGAAGTCAAAATGGTTGCCTGCTTATGTAATTATCCATCAACATAGGAATTATATTGTCATCTGGGATGAAAATAAAAAGTGAATTGATCGTAATATACAGATTAGTATATCCACATTACAATAAACTTTATAAAAGGGGAAAAGTCTAGTCCTTTAACTTCTCAATCTCAGAGCTGAAATGCAGAAAAATCACGGGACAGTCCTCTTGAACTATCTAGTTTGCCTGAAACTAGATGCTTCACATTTTGATAGTTTCACTATAAAAAATATAACTGAATGAAACTGTTCTATTATATAGAAGGAACATAATGTCAAGCCTCCTTTGTAACATACAATTATCAACATATGAGTAACCTACAGAACATCCTGATATATTAACTAATTTACATTCTGAAATGGCATTCTTAATGAAGGAAATTTTCACCTGCACTTAACTTCTGAATGTATACATTGCATACATGCATATCTAATGCTGATGATATATTCAGTCATTCATAACTATCCTTTCAAACTCATCTTTTGATATTATAAAATACTGACTTCAATATTTTACTCCATGCATAAAATAAAGAAAAATATACAATTCAATAGGATACCTTTTGCTGATATCCATACTGGCTAATATTGATTGATTGATTAATTGACTGACTGATTGATGTGCTATATAGTTGTTTTCCAACAACTACATATATTTTCTCCATGAACTGGATATATGAATGCATAAAGGAAAGTTTTTTTTAAATTAACTGTAATATTTTTATATCAATTCTGCAAACATCTTCTTTGAGACTTTTGTTCTTTCAGCATTCTTCAGAATTAGTATATGAATACTATAATCCATCAGAAGAATGCACTCTTATAGCAATATGCACATGTGATAATCTTTCTTGTTAATCATAGTTTACCTTACAAACTAAGCCCACAGAATATCTGTCTAGAAACATTTTTCATATGGATGAAATTGGGTAGTAAACAGAGTAGTAAATAGCCATTTGCGTGTTTACAGATCAGACAAGATTACAGATAAAGCATGCCATGTTTATATCTGTTCTATATAAATAATGTAGAATTAAAATTCTCCCTTCTTTCAGAAAAGGTTTAGAAGATTAACCATAGATTTCAGAATTAGACAATTTTATTTGATTGCAGAAAAACTTTGCTCACTTTAATAGCAAGAAAAGAGTTACCGTAAGTTTCTGACACTCAATGCCAAGGAGATAATTTTAATTACCTTGAGTTCTTGAATTGTATGTATTCGGTTCGGGTGGAAGGTAATTCTTATATTTCAGTATTCTGTAACTGATATTATGTGGAATCTTCTTCACAAACAACAATCTCTGACATGTCTTGGTAAAATGATTTAGTAGTTGATTTAAAGGATGGAGCAAAACCAAACAGCAAGGGTGTAAGATTTATATGTTACTCTAAATCCTGAAATATGCACATTTGTTTACCTATTTATAAATTGTGCTTTTTTGCCTACCAAGTGCCAGGAGAAAATAGGACAATCTTAGAG
The DNA here is from genome assembly GCA_032467955.1 of Pseudoxenodon macrops. Classification (NCBI taxonomy): domain Eukaryota; kingdom Metazoa; phylum Chordata; class Lepidosauria; order Squamata; family Pseudoxenodontidae; genus Pseudoxenodon; species Pseudoxenodon macrops. The sequence goes on along the minus strand of JANHFT010004315.1, from coordinate 39,473 downwards.
TAATTTATAATACAACCAAGAAATACATGATTAAATCCTCATCACAAATAAGAACATGAAAACAGGATTACATTTTCCACGTTACATACTGGAAGCATTTCACACATTAAAAAATATGGGCACCAAAGTAAGCAAGAAAACATTTGTTTCTCATTTGTTTCTTTCAGGTCTTCCAATGGTACTCATCACTACTATAATCAATCCACCTTACTTGCTGATTGTCTTCTTTTCTCTTTCCTTCCATCTTTTTCAGCATTTGCATAAATTATCCAAAATAGGATAAATTGAGTCAAATCATTTTCACAGACAATGAAAACTGTGAATGGATTTGTTCTAGTATCCATTAATTTGCTGTTTTGGCTGTCCAAGACATTTTCAGAAGTCTTCTCCAACTCCAAACTTCAAGTGGTAATGTTTCTACTCTACTTCTAACCTACAAAGTGGAACTTTTTCTTCCCTAGAATGTCACAGGGAAAATCATGGCCTAGATAATTTAGATCTATGCAGATACAACATAGCATATGAGAAATCCTGAAGCCTTTAATGTAGTCTTGTGATAAGCATTATTGAAAGTGCAGAAGATTAGAATTATAATTAGAATAACAGAGTTGGAAGGGACCTTGGAGGTCTTCTAGTCCAACCCCCTGCCGGAAACCCTACACCACTTCAGACAAGTGGTTATCTTCAGCTCTTCTGTACAAGCAGTTCTCCACTTATGAACACAATTGAGCTCAAAATTTATATTGCTAAGTGAGAAATTTGTGAAGTGAGTTTTGTCCCATCTTATTACTTTTCACATTTGTGAAGTGAATCACTGCAGTTGTTAAATTAGTAACACCATTGTTAAGTGAATCTGGCTTCCCCATTGACTTTGCTTGTCAGAAAGTCACAAAAAGTGATCACTTGACCCTGAGACACTGGAACCATCATAAATATGAACCAGTTATCAAGCATCTGAATGGAAATCACATGACCATGGGGATGCTGCAACAGTCGTAAGTGTGAAAAATGGTCATAGGTCACTTTTTTCACTACTGTTGTAACTTCAAACAGTTACAAAATGTACTGTTGTTAAGTTGAGAACTACGCACCTGTAATAGCATGTTTGTTGAATGCCATCCAACCCAGAGGTGGGTTCTGAATCTTCTTACTGATGGTTCGCTCAGAGTTTTGCCTAGAACACACGCGCAAAGTGCATGAGCAAGCGCATGCGCGGCAGTCAAAAACCAGCTTCTGTGCATGCGCAGAAGCAAAAATTAGCTTCCGCGCATGTGCAGAAAGATGACGGCGCCCATGGAGCTACCGACAGAACCGGCTCCATGACGTCACCGCAGAGTTACTACCTACTCTATAGAACCAGATAGAACTGGTAGGAACCCACCTCTGATCCAACCAGAGGGGCTTAGATGAACAACCTCCACTCCTGCCACAATGTCTTAAGCACAGCGAGACTTGGGAAAGATCTATATTCCAATCCATGTATTAATTTAGGAGATATAGATTCAATTGTTTGCATTAAAATTCATTGGATTCCTCAAATAGGAAGTAAATACAAAAATACCCCAAATCACTTTATATGACTATTGCTATTATATATTGCTATTTGCATGTGGGTACATACAGAAACAGAGAAGCATTAGCTTTTTATAAGACTGGGCAATCGTTTTAAAAATGGTTTCATTCAAAATGGCATCTGACTCTCTTTGCAAGGCAGCTAGAGGGCCACAAAGAGCAGCTTATTAGTACAGCAGAGATATAGAACTACTCTTGGGAGCCTATATTAATAGAAAAGATGATCATTTAGGACAGAAATTCAAAGAAGCATTTGCTGGAAATAACTGTCAGCACATCTTTGTAAAAATGAACAAAAATGATTTTTTTGCATTTTTAAAGTGTATGAAAGAGCTGATTTAGAACACTGCATCCTTTTTCTCAGCAAAACCATCCAAATTCTTAGAAGCATCATTTTGTGCTATAAAAAATCGTGCAAATCTGAATGACTAGCTGAAAATATAATTAGTAATGCATAGAGAAGCTTCTGGGTGAGATTCTGGTGGACTAGATGTACCAGAAGGAGCGGAGATGACATTTCAGCATGATTGGTAGCCAGATGGCAAATTCTGGCTAATGCAGTTTTTACAAATAAAAGAGAGATTGTGCAATCACCCATTTTCACTTTCTACAGCTGCTCTTCACAAATAGTCTGAAGGACCTGAGGTTTTTGTGGTGAATTTATGAGTTGAATTGCTGGGAATCGAGGGATTTCAATCAAGCTCACAGTAATAATGCAGCCTATATGGATCCAAGGTTCACACAAGCTTATAAATATAAGAGAAACTTCTGAAGCTATTAAAAAGATTAAACCAGGAAAGGTGGCTGGACCAGATTGATTATCATGTTCTTATTATAAATGTTTTGACAATGAATTTTTACAACATTCACAAAATTTGACCATTTGAACAGAATATGCCAGACAGTTGAAAAGAGACAAATATACAATAATACCTATAATGAGGCAGGATTTAACTTTAACAAGAAACTGTGAACCAATGTCATTATTTATAACTGATAGATTGAAAATAATTTTGCAATAATTTGTTCATGAGGATCAATAGAGATTTTTATCTAAAATACAATTAAACAACAATCTTAGAAATGTACTAGACATTTTTGAATATTTGGAGCAACATAATGCAAAATTAGTCACACTGATTTTCTTAAACACAGAGATTATCTTTGACAATTTGAACTTGGCTTTCTGGTTCAAAGTTTTAGAAGATATGAACTTTGTAGAAAACGTTATATAAAATAGGTAAGATAAATTTGTACTTGATAGATTAAACCAAGAGTGTTTACAAAGAAATGTATTTGATATTTCATTTCTGAACCAAAATAGGCTGAATGAATTAAAAAAAGTCTTTAGATAAAAATGGTTAGTGATCAATTGTGGTTCCTTTTTATCTTTATGTTATGCCTGCATTATTCATTGAAATAACACAATTTGTTATCTCAGTATGCACTGAACAATATAATTTATTTACTGATTGATGGAATGTGGACTTGTTTTATTCCTGCCTGCACAATTACTAAAATTTTAAAAAACATATTATCGAGGGGCATCAATCAGAAGTATATCAGGATAATTTCCAGCGAGTAATTTTATAAATTAAATATCTACCTGGATATAAGCCTCTCCAGCCCAAATGAAAGAAGCACCAAGAAAGACCAAGAAAAACTATTTTATATCATATGGAACCCTCATAGGATACAAATATGAACAAAGACTTTATTGCTTATGTAGAATAGATTATAAATTATTCAGATTTTTTAATGGAATCTTCTTACAAAGTTCTCCTTAAAAGACAAAAATGATGGTTAAACTGATGAGCTTCCCCAGTAGTCCAAGCTATATACTTTCTCCTTATGCTCCTAACCCAGTCCTCTGAAAAATATTGGAGACAGTGACTGCTCCAAGATCATCCTGAGCTTCCATGATCAAAGTTGGATTTGAACCTGGTACCACAGTCCTAATTGATCTTAGCCACTCTTGTAACTCTCCTGCTCAAATATATTAGCAGCATTTGAGAGAATATGATGACTACTTCAGCTTCAACCACATTAATACAAGAGCAAACAACAGATACAAACTCAAGGTAAACCGCTCCAAACTTGATTGCCGAAAATATGACCAGCAACAGAGTTGTCAATGCCTGGAATGCACTACCTGACTCTGTTGTTATATCTTCAAACCCCCATAACTTTAACCTTAAACTGTCTACTATTGACCTCAGCCCATTCCTAAGAGGTCTTTAAGGGGCATGCATAAGCACACCATCGTGCCTACCATCCCTGTCTTACTGTCCCAATTTATTCGTACCCATTTCCTGTGCTCATACTCATGTTTATTCTTATACCTATTATCTTCTAAATGATTGACAAATAAAATAAATAAAAATGAACTCTTGAGACTACAGATGGTTCTTTCTTGAAAACTGCAGAGAATTCTTTTTTTTAAACTTTTATTAGTAACATCAGTGAAGCATTACTGTAAGTAATCCAGTGTAGATGTTAAACTGAATGCACAAACCAACCTGAATACAGCAGAAATACTGACTTACTTTATATGATGGCAAAACCAGTGTGGGACTAAAGACATGTAGTGCCTCAAAATCAGATATAAGTGACAATCATGTGGCACCAGATTTCAATTTGTATGCATTATACTAGTGCAGAACTGACAGAAATATATACTGAAGTTGTGAAGTTTTTCTTGCTCCTTCCTACAAACAATCCTGTTTTCTTTCATTTAAGAAGGAAAAGAATTTTAGGAGTACAGATAGACAGGAGAAAATGATTCTTTCTTAAAAAACAAAAACCTTTATCTGAATACTCTGTGGCTTGTTAGCAAATGTTTTCTTGGCTTATTTTCTTTCCTTTTTTTCAACCACAATAACAACTTTGCTCTATCTCCATCAGCCAAGTTCTGATGGCCTATTGTCACTCCAAATGGTTCTTTTGGTGAATTTAGTTTTTCCCCTCATTTTAACGAAGGCCACCGTGCTTCACAGTTTCGCTTCAAATTTATCTCTTCTCCCCTAGAGATTTGCCCTGGAATTAGCTATCATATCATATTGTAAAGTGATTTGTTAGGTTATTTTGTCTGTGAGAGGTTAGCTCCAATGGTCTTATCATGCATTCCCTTAGTCAGACAAAATTCCCACTGACATCAAAAGACCAAAGCGTGCATGATTAAGCTGTATATATAACTAAAATCCAAATTCACCTTGGTTCCCAGCTTCATTTACACACAAGATGAAAGTAAGCAAGTGATTATATGTTCTCAGATAATTGCACACATTATTACTCTTCGGGCGTGAAACAAAGCTTCTTTATAAACAGAAGGTTTATCACTGCCAAAGGTCTCCTTTAAAGCTTTCAGCTGACCAATTTCACAGGCTACTTTTAAAAAAAGTTGTCTTTTTCCTGACCAAAACCTCCTTCACTCAAATTTAATTACCCTCAACTGAAAAGCTACACAGACAAGTAATTTATGATGCAGAAATGTTTTCTTAGATTTTTTTTAATGACTACATTTTTAAAAATATTGGATTTTTTTTTTGCCTTTCCTCTCTGAATATTTGCAGTCCACCAATGTCACAGATCATTGAATACAGAGATGGAATAAATAGCCAACCACTCAGTAATATACATATCAGTTTGAACATTGGTGTTGCTTTTGTTTGTTTATTTTTTTCTTTGAGGAAGGTAAAATCTTTCAACATTCTTTGGACTTCACAATGTGTGTTCATGTTATATTTTTTAGGCTTTATTTATGGTTCATGCCCTCAGGGGCCAGGTTGCCATGAAGGATTTGGGTTTGCATCATTATTATGTGTACTCAAAGTTCCACATCATTCGGTGATCCTTTTTCACTGCAAGTAATTCCACATCTATTTTCTTAGCCACTTGCCTCAACACAGACATGGGGCTTCCTTTCATGTATGTATTTTTATGTAATTTTTGAACTTAAAAATATTTTGAGTTTGATGCTAAAGACAAATTCCTTGTGTGTCCAATCACACTTGGCCAATAAAGAATTCTATTCTATTCTATTCTATTCTATTCTATTCTATTCTATTCTATTCTATTCTATAGCAATTTTGGCAAAAAACACCAATGTTCATAGTGCCTGAAGGTTTTCTATTAACTGGTCTTATGTTCCAGAAGTTTGTTTCCATTCAGATTCACTAACAAAAACAACTACCTATCTATGAATGAAGTGGGGATGTTGGCAAATCTCTGTTCAAACATTTTATCACACTGAAACATTGGAGACAGCAATAATCAGAAATCTCCACTAAAAGACTTTGGGTGAACAAGGAACATGACAGAGAATATAAGCTTTGAATGCAAGTTTTACTATTTTTTCCTTCAACATTACTTTGCAAAAGTGAATTGGAAACCCTCTTTACAACTTTGAACAAATTTTGTAATGGGCTAGATATTACATCAACTCCATGACTTTCTTTTATCCAGAAACAGATGGTACAATATATGCCATCATTTGCTAGTACATATATCTGATGAAGAATAACAGTTGGTATACAGGTAGTCGTCAATGGTCATTTAGTGCCAATTCAAAGTTACAAGTACTGAAAAAAGTTACTTTTGACCATTTTCCATACTTATGACCATTCCTGTGGTCACATGATCAAAATTTGGATGCTTGGCAACTGACTCATATTTATGATGACTGCAGTGTCCTGGGGTCATGTGGTCACTTTATGTAACCTTCTGGCAAGCAAAGTCAATTGGGAAGCCAGATTCACTTAACAACCATATTACTAACTTAACAACTGCAATGATTCACTTAACAACTGTGGCAAGAAAAAGTTGTAAAATGGGGCAAAACTCACTTAACAAATGTCTCACTTAGCAACAAAAAAAATTGGGTTCAATTGTGCT
>JANHFT010004315.1:17747-32561 GCA_032467955.1 Pseudoxenodon macrops | reverse complement strand
AAGAAAAAGTTGTAAAATGGGGCAAAACTCACTTAACAAATGTCTCACTTAGCAACAAAAATTTTGGGCTCAAAGGTGAATTATGTACTGACTCACAGTACATAATACAGCAATGTATGCAGCAAAGCAATTTGAAATAAAATATATTTTAATAATTTTAATAACAGTCCTTGTTTTATTTAAACGAGGAGCATTATCAAAATTATTAAAATATATTCCATTTCAATATAAATTTCAATTTGTTTTATTGTATATGCTCCTGTAGTATGTACTGTGAGTCAGTACATAATAAACTGCTATATGTGTTAAATACATAAATAATATTTTCTGTTACCTTTTTTTTTAAAGATAGGTTTTCATTGAAAGGGTTTCGTTTTAATTATCTTGCACAACTCTGTAAACTATGAGTCTGTTGATACTGTGGTAGATTTCATTCTAGTGGTTCACAGTTTTTTACTTGAAAATAAATTCAAACTACTGTAAGTTTCTTCAATATCCTTTGGATTCATCCTTCATCGCTTCTACCGCGATTGTGTTGATAAACACAATCAGTAGTTAAAATCGGAGGGCAGAGTATTCTGTTGTGGACTTAAGGTCCTCCTGGAAGAAATATTTCAAATAAATGTAGTTAATCATCTTTATCATCATCATTATCATCATCATCATGAACAGTAGAGTGCATTGACAGTTATCCCTGACAACTGATTGCTTGCCAATGTTAACTTTGGCAAATGTTAACTTTCACCCCATAATCACCATTCAGTCTATGCAATAAATTTTGTGCACCTAACTGAGAAGCTATCCAACACACATAAGACTAAACCTGACATTAGATTTCCAGATCTGAGTTCTCCCTATTTGCTGCTTGAAATAAAGGGAGATTGTTCAGAAATCCCTGAATAATTTGACTTGGTATTAGTGGCTATTCCTCCCTGATAGCAAACTATAAATACCACCCTGAATCAGAAATTTACAAAACAGTCACATTTTCCCATACTTTACCTTCCAGTGGAATGAGAGCCAGAACAGAAGATAATTGTATTGGCTTCACACAGACACACTATCATAACAAGTTGCATTAAATATTTTTAGACTACACTCCAATCATAATACAATAGGTTGCCAAGTGCTGAATGGAATGCTCAGTGTCTCCTCTCATGCTCACTTTTCTTCTTCCAAGTGGAAGACAGTCTGAGGAAGCATTGTACTCATTAGAAGAATGGATACGGCTTCATGGATAAGTTGTGCTTCATGTTGGTAGGAACAAAGATGTATATACTAAATGCATATTCAAAGAAAGGGAAAGTATTATTGTTTTCAAAAACTACAATTGCATAATGATTCACAGCTTGCCACGTGTCCCCTCAAACCAGCTACAAAGAGTGTTTTATGTGTTAATTCAAGATTAGATTAGTTTATTATTATTATTTTTGTGCCTTCACTTTTGGATTAGTCCCTGCAGTTTTTTGGAGCATGATTTTTTTCAGAAGTGGTTTACCATTGCCTCTTTCCTAGAACTAAGAGTGAAGGACTGGCCCAGGATCACTTAGGCTTCATATAGGACTAAAACTTATAATCTCCCAGTTTCTAGTCTGATGCCTTAACCATTGCCCCAAACTAGTTCTGAATTAGTTATACTCCTTCAATAACGTTGCATGAGATCATTAACATATTCAACAATTTACGTGTAATCCACTTGATTTGTGATCAAAATAATGAATACAGACAGACAGATACCAATAAAAGATAATATTTGTAGCTCAGGGTTGAAATTAGTTCCTTGGTGCCCTTTGAGCTTGGCTATTTTCTTGCAAGCGTTTCATTGCCCAAACTAGGTAACATTATCATTGCTAGTGATGTTAGTACTAGCACTGATGATATGTTACCAAGTTTGGATAATCTGCAAGAAAACAGCCATACACATACACACGTGCACACACATTTCCAAAGGTCCAATGAACAAACAGTAGACTTAATGAAGGTTTATAAATGATTTTGTTACTAATGTGTTGAAAAGATGAATATTGTACAGCTTTTGATGATCTAGTTGTATGCATCTGGCCCAGGTTCAGTAAACTAGAATTTTATGATTCCTACATGCAGAAACATCTATTAAGAATCCAACTCTATTATTCATCCCAAAACCAAAGAGGAATTGCTGTGTATAAAAATGGATCTCAAACTGGGGGCAAGTCCTTTTTGGATCTAAAATGCATCTGCATCCCATTCTTTAGGGTGGATGTGCTGTGGAGACCTGGAAAGCATTTTATATGCTTTCAGATGTGTAACCAAATTTATATTATGTTCTGGCATATATGAAGTAAAGCGATCTTTTCAAGATGTCTGTCATGTATTGAGGCAGACTAGCTCAGCAAATCACAAAGACAACAACTGATTCTGAAGAGAACCAACATATTCTGGAAGAGACTCATCAAACCATATAGAATCAGGAGTTACCAAACAAGTTCTAATGTAAATTTAATAACAAATTTGTAAGGAAGAGGCAAGAGACAGAAGTGATACCAGGGGTGGGTTCTAACTTACCTCGCTGCCAGTTTGCTACTTCCCATGCCGCGTGGGTGGACCACATGGGTGTGCCGCATGGGCGCACCACGTGGGCATGTGCGTGCCTCATGGGCATGCACATGCACAGTACAAAACAAATCTGACAAATTCCCCCCCAAAAGGCCAAAAACAAGATGGCAATGCATGCGCAGTGCTTGAAACTCGGCTTCTGCACATGCACAGAAGAAAAAAACCAAAAAAAATGCAAACAATTTTTCCCCCAAAAAAAAAATTTCAAAAAAAAAGATGGCAGCACCCACGGACCAGAACCGGCTCCGTGATATCACCAGCAGTCTACTACCTACTCGGTAGAACCTGTCCAAACCAGTAGGAACCCACCTCTGGGCGATACAACTTATTACTTAAGTGTATGAATGAGAATTCTTTAAAAGTTAAGAGGTTAAGCCATGATTACTTTGCTTGAAGTTTGTTTTAGTCGGAATGCTGAGATAGATGTCACGTTTTACTGAACATACTAAAGAAGAACGTAGTCTCCAGTATCCCATCTGTAGCCCATACCTCGCTTAGGTGTATCATGTGCTTGTTTGTTTGTTTTTCAAAAATAAAGGGAGGGAATGGAAGCAGATCTTTAGAAAGTAAACCTGTCTCTATACCATCTTTAATGTCATCCTATCTCTAAAATAATCTTTCAGAAAATCAGTCTGAAAATTGATAATTTCATTTCTTGGGGTTCTAAAATTGAAGATTTAAAGTAAGGGATGGGAAAGCTTATATTGATATCTTCTTGAAAAAAGATCTGATATGAGAAATAATATGGATATAGCTCTACTTTTCCTGACCTGCCTTTTTGGTTGATAATTCACAGATCTTAGAACATCTTGGAAATTTTGCTATTAAAATGATATTATATGACAGAGCTGACATTTTTCATTGAACCCTGGCTTATTATTTAGTTATAGCATTAAATGAAATGGATTTAATTGTGTCATCTTGATTTCTAAAGCACAGGAGTCTGTTGTATTAGCTAATAAGAACAACAATCTCTGATATAGTTCTTATGCAATATTGACTATTAACAAATACATTGACAGCTTCTGTTTACCTGCATCCCTACAGTCTTGCCTATACATCCGATTCCAATTTTACAAGTTGTAATTGGCCAATATATTATAGTAAATCTCATAGTATCACCCTCTGAAATAATCCATCTAGCTAATGATTCATTCATTCATTCATTCATTCATTCATTCATTCATTCATTCATTCATTCATTCATTTGCTATAGCTACCCATTTCAGTCAAGTATGACTGGTTGTTATAATTAGACAATCCTTCTTTGAGAAGTCCACACATCTTAAATCTATCAAAATTGGGAAACACTTCTCTAAAATGTAGGACAACTTTCCATGTAGGATAACCTTTAGCTATTTTGAACTATCATTGTTTCAGATCTCTTTTTAGCTATCCACTCTATTCTGAATTAGGTTCAAGGCCAGGAAAGCTGCACACAATGATTTGAACAAACACGAACTCCCAGAATTTCTACTTATTACGGAGAATAGCCCAATCATGCATATTAATTTAATGTGTATAGATTCTTTTAAAGATGAAAGACAGATCTGGTTATTTTGTAACCAAAAAATCCCTTTGTATTCAAAGAGCAGAAAAGCAGTGCCTTCTGAATTGGTTTTAAACTGTTTGGAAAGTTTCAACAGTCACCATCTATTCTACCCACACACTAGTTTGTTGCACTTGGTATTGCGAGAGGGACAACATACCATTCTGAGTTGAGGTGATAAAATTCTACTTTTTAAGTTGGACTTTTTTGAGTGACATCAAGAGCAGATTTTATACACCAAAAGGGAGTATATGTTCATGTTTAGAATGCAATTAGGATGTGTTTATCATTCCATGTGGCTAGCAGTGTGGCTGGTATTAATTATGCAACCCTTCTTGCATTTCCATAGGCAAACCTCAACAATCATGCAGTTTCCTAGGAAAGAAAGGCATTGTCTACTTGTTAGTGAAATAATTAGAACAGAATTTGGCACACCCAGTTCCCCAGGGATGGGATGGGGAGGGGAGAAAACTCATGGCTCATGCTCTGTCATAACTCCATGCCAACCAAATGCCAAAACACAGACAAATATACAAAATGTCCCGTAGGGGGGAATTTGAAACCCTTTGTTGGAATGCTGCACATTAGCTGATTAACAGCAAAGTTCTGTGAAAACAGCATCTTTGTCCAAGCTTCAGGCTTTTTTTGCTTTCTTTAAAAATGTTCAGGATCTTGTAAAATGAGGCACAACCGACCGTTATGAGCAAGTGAAATTGACAGACATCTGGATCTTCCACAAGAAGGAATCCAGGCCTGCATTCTCAAGGTTATTCTATTTGGGAAGAGAATGCTTCGTTTTGACTGAGTTAGATTTCCCCAAGTCTGCTAACTTCTAGAATCAACATGCAGTAACAGATTTGCAGTTCAACACATTGGGAGTGGAACACCAGGTTGTGGGGGCACAGGACGGGGCTGATTGACATTTAGTCCTTGAGATTTAAATGGTGCCTGCTGTTAAAGGTAGAATTAGAGAGCATACAATTTAAGTAGTCACAGTCAATATCAGAACTCTTTCTTCTCATCATTTCTCCCCTCCAACTGGCTACCACTGAAGACATCATCAATGTTAGATTTTATTTATTTATGTATTTATTTTATTTGTCAAGCATATATAAGATTACAGAGAAAGTATAAACATAATTGTGAATTCATGAATATATAAACATGGTTATGAATACATGGGGACATTAGGACAGGGATGGTAGGCATATTGGTGAGCTTATGCATGCCCCTTACAGATTTCTTAGGAATGGGGTGAGGTCAACAATAGATAGTCTAAGCTTAAAGTTTTGGGGGTTTGGGGAAGAAACCACATAGTCAGGTAGTGCATTCCAGGCATTGACCACTCTGTTGCTGAAATCTGTTGCTGAATTTTGGAGTGGTTTACCTTACATTTGTATCTTTCTTTGTCAGCACCATGGAATATCTCATTCAGTTCACTTAAAACAAAGATAGTAAGCTGATGGTTTCCAAGATGAATAACACGCTGGATATAAATTTAATAAATAAATGTCCCTATTGTCTCCTATTGTCAATTTTCTATGAACCTGAATGAGATGTTGGATTCCTGAAAATTCAGGAGGGTCACCGTTCTTCAGCTCAAATCATTTTTCTTTACATAGGAAAAGTAGGCGATTATTAATCTTGTGCACTGGGTCATTGTCAGTTCTGCAACTTGAATTTCTATATGATCCCAGAAGCAAAGGAAGTGCTAAAGGTTGATCTTTTGCCCCCTAACAGGGACTCAAATGATAATTTATCTCCAAATGCATATTAATCTCCCACTAATTGGGCCAGAGAAGGTGCAGTACAATTGTTCCTTTTATGCCTGAATCCAACTATCCCTGGATTAACCAGTCCCAAAGCTAGAACAGAGGCATGTTTGTTCTGATGAGCATATGCACACCTGGGCATGTATTTTTAGTCATGTATTTTTCTGAAATACCCAACCCTGAGACCTCACATTGTATACACAAAATTTAATACATCAACCAGGTAACAAGCAGTAAGAGAAATAACTATGTGTATGCAGCAATCAAACCTAGCTGACTCGAGCAATTCTATAATTCTGGGAAAGATGGCAGGACAGGATAAAAGGCAATCACAACAAAGTCATTAAATTACAATTACAGCAGGAATGGGTGCATTGTTTATTTTTTCTGTTTTATTTATTACATTTTTTTATCCCACCTTTATTACTTCATAAGTAACGCAAGGCAGCAAACATTCCTAATTCATCTCCATCCTTCTATTTCGCCCACAATATCAACCCTATGAGGTGAGTTAGGCTGAGAGACAATAACTGGCCCGGAGTAACCCAGCTTGTTTGCATGCCTAAGGCAGGATTAGAACTCCCACTAATTTGATAAAAATTGTACTTAGCTTAACACACCTGAACAATAAATAAACAATTATATAGTTTATATATTTATTTATTTAAAGCATTTATATAGCCTCCCATTATATAACCAGTTTTGGGCGGCTCCCAATCAAAAGTTATATATATATATATATAAACACATTAAAACATTAAAAACATAGATAATTAAACAGACACAAATTTATTTTATTTTATTTTATGTATTATGGCTGCCCATTCTAGAAGACTCTAGATATCTCACAATGTCCCAAGAATAATAATACCACCACAATCTAGCAAATAAAATTCTGGGCTCACAACTTTGGTGGCATTATCAGCTCATTGACCAAAAGTCTATGGCTCTTTGATCATTAAACAAAATAATAAAAGAATTGCATTGGGCTTCAAAAAGTCATATCCGAAGCCAAATGAACTATAGGAACAATGCATATTCCCTCTCTTTTCCTGCCACTCAATGCTAAAATAATTACTAACATACCACAGCTATCTAGTTATCTACAAAATCAATTGTAACCATTGCAACCCATTCTAAATGGGACAAACATCACACCAAGTAAAAACAAGGATCCATGAACACCAGCTGGCAATCAAAATGCCATGATTCCAAATCCTTAATTTCTACCCATAGTGACACCAAATCCCACCAGTTTGATTGAACACAGAACACAGAAATAATCTGCTATGTTACACCCACCACACTCCCGAATTCATCAAAACCTGGCAATTCACAAGCAATTCCATCAACAAACACATTGACCTACAACCAGCCTATGAACCCTTCAGAATCCAAATCAACTGCACAGCCAACCAGACACAGCAACGACCCTCAACCAACCCACACAAGATCCCTCCCCATAAGCAGTTCATCTCCCAATGACCCTGACTTGATGTAACCTCCCTATCACAAGACCAACACAAGACTCACTGATGACTCACACTTGACCCATCACAAGACCCTCACTTGACACACCCATATTTGAAGCCTTTATAAACAGAAGAACAGTGACACTGTTCTCCTAAATTCCTCTGAAAATGTTACCTAGCCTGGTAACAAAATGTTTAGAAACCAACCCACAAGCTCGTAGAATGAAACTTCAGCCTCAGTTATGGTGTAAATTAATCTTAAACTGACTCTATCATTCTGTATTATTTAGTTATATGTCAGTACTGGTATAATGCAATAACATGTATGATGGGAGTTTTAGAATAACATCTAGCCCTGTATGAGAGAGCAAACCCCACTCCCTGATAATGTTACCTATTTGGTAATGAAGTGTCTGCAAGAAAAGAATCAAGGTCAGAGAGCACCAGGAACACTGCAATTCAACTATGAGTTACAAATATTCTCTTTTATAGACAATACATACTATTTGATAGGTCAACACTTTTTTTAATAACTGAGAGAAAAATTATCAAGTTCTGGAGCTATAAATAAAGTCAGTAGAAGTATTTGTCTTGGTTTCAATCATCCCACAATACAATTTTCCTTATAAGGGTTTTTACAGGGCATGACCCATTTAAATTTGACATTTTGTATATTTTACCTGACAAAAAACTAGACCAAGGTATAAAATAACAAAACTACATTTTGTCTATAACAAATGGTGCTTTTATTGGAAAGAATGTACAGTTTCTTCTGCTAGCATTTATATGTAGTATACATACTGTATATACTATGTAGTATAATTTTGGCATTAAACTTATGACTAGCCTTTAATTATTTCCCATCACTTTACTCAGTAAATCCGGTGACATTAGGTCAAAATGTTAAAAGTCTCTTCTATTATTCTTTCTGATATTTATGTTTTCAGAAGCTTCCATATTTCCGTGTAGAGAATGTTAATGTAAATCCATAGGATTGAATCCAAAATTGAGCACATGGAAAATGTCACCATTTAATTTTGGTTGATTCTATATTTCCACATCTTATTACCATTTGATCTTGACTGTGTATAAGGCATGAAACGATGATGAAGCTTCTCAGATGGTGAAGAGCTCAAAGTAACTGGATGTGGAGAAGAAAAAAATATATCCATGGTCTCTTGGCAAACCTTCGGATCCAATTTGTAATAAGGAACTCTGTGAGGTTTTTTTAACTACAGATTGTCTAGTGTAGCTTTTGCTGATAGATTTGTGGACATGATGCTGTGGGTGTGAGTCTAGATTTTACTACAGCTTTACAGAAGTTGTAGTAGAAAAATTCCAGTGTGTCCAGACATGAATTATCAATATTTTCTTATCTCAGAAAATATGAATCTTTCAAGAAATAAACCCATAGAAGATGAAATACTACTTTTACTTAGAGTGGCTATAAGAACATAATCTTGACCAACTGATTTTGCTTTCTTTCCTTTTTTTTCCCATTCTGTTCCTTTTTATAACCATGAGAATGAGGAATGTGTCTATCCGAAACGTTTATGCCCTAGATTTAATCTATGTTTTTAAAAACTTCTTACAGCAATGTTTTTTATACTTGGCAATTTTAAGATGGACTTCAATTCTTCAAAAGGTAAGAAACATTGGTGTACAGGGTCTCTCTGATACAAAAGTGTGGAAGCGAGACATGGAGATTAGCTGGGCTGCATGGCAAAGGCAAGATACATAGGGTGGGGTGGGGTGGGGCGGGATGAGCGGCGAGAGGGTGGGTGGGGCAAGCGGTGAATTGGCTGGTGGGCAGGGTCAGACAGAGGTGGTTCTCCAAACTACTCAAAATTTTCACTATCGGTTCACCCAAACTGGTCTGAACTGACTGAATACCACCTCTGTACAAGATAATGATCCAATTACAGAAATCTTCCAGTTTTTTAATCCATAGTAATTCTCCCTTACACACTTACCATCTTTCCAGTTGTTAAATTCCAATTGGTATCAAGGGAAAACTAAAAACACATTCTCAGAACAATAAATGGAAAGACCTCTAGATTCAGTATATGATGACGTTAGAATGATGTATATGCTGCCTTGATGGACAGGTGATTTCAGATTATTCTTTTTTACAGCAAGATCTCCAAGTAAATTATGAATGTTTCAGAGGTTATGAACTAGAGGAACTGAAAAGTCATTTCCTTATGATTGACTTCATTTATTAAAACTATAAACTATATAATTGTTTTTACAATTGCTGCTTTTGAAAATTTGAGTCTTTAAAAAACTCATAAAATAGAATTTTTTTATAATCTCACAAATTATAGAAATGGCATTAGGAGTCATCTCCCTGAAGCTGATAATAGTCATGGTAAGAAAAAACTATTAGGAATTTTTATGTCTGTGTCAACAGTGTCACTTCTTTAAGTATTAATCAAGATATGCAAAATTCTTATAAGTGAACTAACAATCACCTTCAATGTCTAGTAATCACATATGACCAATAGCCTGAACATTCAGTAAATCAAACAAATTGCTCTTGATGAAACATGCAGACTACAGGTTTAGCTCAACTACAACCATATTATTTTCATGGATCACTCAACTATTGAAGTCAATCATGGAACTCTCAAACAGCAACCATTAGATTTCCTAGTTTAACTTCCATTGGAAACAGTGTGTGGTTGTTTACTATTTATTTACGGTACCTTTTTAAGAATCTAGACTACAAGATTCAATATGTCTAAGTGTACATTGTTAAACTACTATAATGTTGGTTAATGGGTCTTATGTTTGGTAACTATAATCCATAGCTTGGAATGTTATATGAATTATAATGTGATCATTCAAAAGGATTGCATCTAGCCTAGTAGCATTACACATGCTAATGTGTAATGAAGACAAGAGATATGCAATTTCACTTCATAAATTCAATTAGCAAAGAGTTTAATTACAAGTTTGTTAAGAGGCCTATAGAGTCTACTCCAGTCTGAATGGGTGATTGAGGACATACAGTATTTAATTATCAAAGTCTGCATAATTATGTGTGGATTACAAACTTTCCCTATATGCAGTACTTTTTTCCTTTCATTCCCATGCTCAATTAGTCTTACTATTGACATTAGAATAAAACCAAGAAATGACATGAAGATATATTTTGCATTCCCACCAAACTACATCCTCAAACTTCTTTTGCTATTTAAATAGGATTCTGTTCCATTATGAGCATGACAGCAGCAGACCCATATTTAAATGAATAGATTCCTATCCTTTAATATGCATGAATTCAATTAAATTTCTTTGAATAATTTAGTTGATGTAATTTTTGACATTTATGAAATAATACAAACGGTTAAAGAGATAATTACTTTAATAAAATGTCTTGAAGAACATACTGTAGGAAGCTTCTATGTAAATTTTAGAAAAGCTCATATCAAAAATGTTTATGCAGAACTGAAGGCCTGTTTTGCTTTAATTTCATGCATGTGATATAAGTTGAAAAAAGAAATTGCAGGGTTTAGAATATGATATGTTTTTATTTCAATGCAAATAGGCCTCCGTTTTATCAGAAAATATTAACTCTTGTCCAATGCTACTATATCCACTACATGCCTTTCTGTTCAAAAATGTCTTTCCTTAAATCAACTTTTGCTTAGGTTGATATATGATGGGGGGGGTCAACCCCCATTCTCCACTTTGCAATAATCAAATAAACCAAAAGTCATCAAAGTTGAAAGAGATTGAAAACTGAGGTAGAAACAGATGAACTTTTTCCAGATCCTGGCAAGGAAAACTTTGGAAATTGGAAGTCATCTGGCACCACAGCATTTATGTCAACATTGGTGATGTTCTGTTTGCAGATTCTAATCCATTTTGTCAATCCTGTAACAAGAGATGCTATATAAACGGAGATTCCATGATGAAAATTCCATACACATGAGATCCCTTAAATAATACACATCAGTACATTAAGGTAACCTTTCTTTACTTCATTGTAAGTAAAGAGGGAAAGAAATACTGACATTTGTCCTAAATGCCTGCTTTCTAGATTTGATTATGCAATTATGGTTAGAATTCTGCTTCATAGCACATTAAGCAAATGTAAGTTTTGTTGGAAACCTTGGAGCTTAGAAGTGGTTTAGAAGAGAATAAACAGAATAGGTTCTCACAAGAAACGGGTATTTCTAAGTAACAGGAGAGGAACCACATTCTGATGGAAACTCAGTCCTCCAACATTCTTCATTATGAAGCCACATCAAATTAGGGCCAAACACTAACAAATTTACAAAGTGCTCTCCATTGAGAAACTTGAAACTCTTCGTTGTTATGCAGTATGTGTGCTGCTTCAAAGAAAGAAACAGACATGGCAAAAAGCTTCTTCCAAGCTTTATATATGCTTGTCTCGATTTGTATACCACCTTTTGATGATTTGACACATAAACTAGCTGATGGGGTATCAGTATGTTCCAACAAATGTACAAAAAACAACAATAAAATGAACAGTGTGTTTGTGTGTGGTACATAACAGATGAAAACATCTGTGTGTGTGTGTGTGTGTGTGTACACACTACATAGAAAACTGAAAACATACTCACAGGGCCTGAATTAAACAATGAACATAAGAAGAACATATTTTAAAAGGTCCATTTGATCTTCCTTCGAAACTATTCCCTGCATTATGAGCACCACAGTTATTATTTTTCTTTCTCTTTTTCTCATTTTGTCACCCATTGCTGTGATTCTTTGCTAGTCTTTGGCTAATTTGAATACAGTATCTGGTATGTCTTAGCTATTCTTTGTAGTAAGTCTCGTGATATGTCCTGATGTTCTTTACAGTGTCTTCATATATCCTGAGCTTAGAAGCAAACTACATGTTACACTCACTATGCAGTATTGCATGATATCTAAAATCTTGGACTTGAACCAGGGAAGCCCAAATTTAAATCTTTCTCAGCTACAAAAATTAACTGGAGTGACTTTGGATCAGTCATTACAGTGCTTACAAATTTGTGGGATATCCACATGTATGTCACCTTAACTTCTTCTTTCTAGTCTTATGCTGTTATTTAACTTTGATGCATAAGTTTTTTACAGTTACTTTAAAGAATAAATGTTAAAAAAAACAAAGTTCAGTAAACTGGAACTAACAATTTTGGCATTACAGCCAGCTTCTCCTTGTAGCAATTATCAGTGGGCAGTACCTATCAGCCTTCTTGGATATTTCAGGAAAGCATGATATCAGCAGAAAAAAAATGTTTTCCTCACAGGCTGATCCAATTGGACAGCTAATAGTGGCTGTATTATGTCAGAGGGCCAATGGAATAATGCAACATGGAACTGAGAATATTGGTCCTTTCAAACTGGAAAAGAGTTAATCTTATAGACGGATATTCTTATCTCCCCCGCAGAACTATAGATGTATCTAGCCCATGAAAACATATTCAAATGTGACTTCTTGACAAATGTTTTAATTAGAAGAAAAACCTTATTTTTTGTGTGAAGAAAGACTTCTCTGAAGCACATTTGTCATTTTTTAAAAATGGCTTTATTTTATTTATTGTATTGTTATCTTTTGGCTTCTCTTAAACATACATACAATTTCTTTTCTTGAAAATGAAATTTGGTGCATTGATTTTCTGATCCAATGTCAAATCTATCCATGCAATTATTTCAGATATGGATACTCAGTTTTTGACAGTAAGGATACTCATTGAATGAAATAATTGCAGATCATGTAATTTAACTCCCTACCCAGCAGTGCTGGAATTGATTACTACAGCATTCCCAAAATGTGATTCCCCCTCCCAGATACTTGCAGTTATAGAGTAAAGAAAATGTCTGATCTGTTACCAAAGTGACAAGGGAAAAAACATGCCTGAACTCCATAACAAGAATAAGGCATGTGCCAAATGCTCAGGCAAAAACATCCATAATTCACATCTGTATAAAGGGGTGGTGGAGAGGATGAAAACATTCTGAGAGTCAGTTACTATAGTCAATATTAATAAAAGTTTCAGCCTTTATGTGGAGCTGTTTTCTTGATTTGGTGTATATCACAGGTGTCAAACTCGCTGTGTCACATTGCTGTCACGTGACATATCTTGACATTTTTCCCTTCATGGAGCTGGGGTGGGTGTGGCCTGCACGTGAAGCATCTGGCCCATGGGTCACCAGTTTGACACCCCTGATGTGTATAATAACACTGACAGATGCACATGAGACCCCTATTACCTAACAAAATGGTCTAATCAATTATTAAACAATTTTTACTGTTAAGATTCTCCTTCAAAATACACAAATACATAAAGTATATCATTATATTTTTCCAAGGACTTACTAATTGTTCTGCGATTAGTTTTGTTCTAAATCTGTCTGCCATCATCCCATTATTTCTCTTTTTATTAGGATTTTTAATATTTTTAATTTAGTAAATAATATTTCCCCTTTTTCTTGTACATCCAGACACCTGTGTGAATTGGTCTTCTAGTGCCTGCCTTTTCGTTAACCTTTTAGGATTGTTCTTCCTCATTAAGCCCCAGGCCTTTCCTTTGCTTTCCACATGGGTGCCTTCACCTCCTCCCCATCCATTATCCCCTTTGATACTGGCACAGCCCCTACATTTTTCTTTCTCTCTCCCTTATGGTACCTTATGATGCTGCAATAATCAGGGAACAGGTTGTTCTTTCATTCTGATAGTTCAGCCTCACAAAAATACCAAATAGTAACATTCCTACACTGTAACTTAGCAATGTCAAAAAATTATAGAAAGAGAAGCTTCTGTACTGTAGATTTGGTGGTAGAAGAGCAACAGGACCATGTTTTATCCTGCCTGTGCAGAAGCTAAAGGAGTGCCAGGGTCAAGGTTGAATGAAGCAAAGCCTCTATGGTTCATGTTGGATCACCTGCAAGCTTATTAAACAAAAGACCAGTAACTGCCAACTAGCAGAAAACATAGTGCTGTATGCAAAGTGCAGCAGGAAATGGCTGGTAGTTCAGCACAAAACAGCTTTACAGCATAATGTGGAAGGAACAGAGCATTCTAGATACTGCAGTCAATCAGAGTTCAAAGAAAAACAAGGTGCCTAAGATCATATATTCTAAAGACCTTCAGATGTCTCAAGTCAGAAAACAAGTCATTTAATTTGAAAGCTGAAAAAGATGGGTATGGGGTACATTTGCATTGAGCTAGGAGTAGAAGGATAATGTACAGTTCTTCCTACACTTAGGAAGTGATGAGCATCTTGTCCTAAATCTAGTCCACTTTTGGCTAGGATTGAAATGGCAGCGCCCAAGGAGCTGCTGATACAGTTCTACAGAGGAATTATTGAGTCTGTCATCTGCACCTTTACAACTGTCTGGTTTGGTTCTGCAACCCAACAAGACAGACACAGACTTCAGAGAATAATCAGAACTGCAGAAAAAATAA
>JANHFT010004315.1:0-13349 GCA_032467955.1 Pseudoxenodon macrops | reverse complement strand
CTGTTTCCAGGGTGGCCCCATGGGCCAGATCTAAGCACCCCATTGACTGGAGCCAGCCCGCGGGTCTAGTGTTTTAAATGAAGAGATAACCTCATAAAATGTATCTGAAAAAGGTTTGATTCCATTTCTTTGGTGGGTTTTCTCTATGATCTCACTCGGCCACTTCCATGAGCCTGATTCTGGCCTCTCCTTGAACTAGAAAGCTAGTCTTTTTACTTATTTATATTTCATTTTTCTTAACCACCCATCTTCCTCAGAGATGTCTTTGTCATTCTCAACAAAGTCTTTCAAATACATTAAAAGTACAGTTGCCATTAATTGCAGATAGACTATTATGAGACTACAGCTAAGTAGCAGTTTCCAGCTAGCATTAACATGGATTGTACTGTCTGAGGATTCCAGATACATATGAAGGAGAAGTTGAGAAAACTTACATTCTCAGAAGCTGCTTCAATTAAACCATCTGCTTGCACCAATATATGCGAGTGCAAGAAAACTGTAACATGAGAATTAGAAAAGTTAAGGAACTGTGAAACGTAGAAAGAGCTAAATAACCAAAAGTCCTGTTCTTTTCAAACAGTTCCACAGATTTATTGTTTGTGTATTTAATGGATCCAGTAGTGCATAAGCTCATACAGTCTTTGGTACTAGAAACAGATAAGTGAATGGATAGTTTATATTGCTAGCGACTCAGACTGCCCTCCTACTGTTCAAAATTCCAGAAAAAACACTTTTCAGTAGAATTATGGCTTTGTATTCACGCAGTGACTATGCATTATAGATTTTATGTGTCAGCAAAGTCCACTGTGGAATCCCGTTGACTTCCTTGTAGTTAACAGCACTACCAGGCAGTGAAGTCCTGCCAAAAGGTTCAACAGCTTTTTTTCCTCTTTAAATAGTGAACTATTAAGAAGCATCTCAAAGTAAGAGAAGGCCTTAGAAGTCTAGGCTAAGGGCAGAGTAACAACACAAAACCTGAGTCAGACCAAATAATTTTGTTTTAGCAAATGATGTCAATTTACAAAATGATTCATTTTACAACTGACATGATTTGCTCAACGGTCATGACAAAAAAGGTTATAAAATCAGGCATGTATCACTTAATATCACCCTGCTGGGCAATGATTGTGGTCATAAGTCAAAAACTACCTGTACTGTATAGTTCAGCAATATGCTACTGTGTCTAATATTTGAAAGATGTGTGCATATTTCTTTATCAACATTCCTCCAGTAATTCAAAGATAAGCACAGCCCAGTCTTGAGACTGTAAATCTTACCTCTTTGCTTATTTCTAAAAATGAGTAGTAAATTCAGGAGGATAAGCCTTGTCAGAGGACGTATATTTTGGAATCTGCATAAAACCTATAGAACTTTTGTGGGGAATTCTGAAATATAATTGGGGATTCTAATGTTACAGGACTAGGTTTGCCTTAGGATGTAACATAGGAAGGAAAGATTGTGAGATTTTGTTTTGGATGCAGAGTGGTAATTCCAGTGGGTTTGGACATAGATTTCACTAGATGGTGCTATAAAAAAAGATTTTTTCCCCAAAGTGAAAAAAGCAGTTCTGGAAAATCAGAAATTGATTTTTTTAAAAACTATTTAAAATAGTCTTCCTTGTTAACTTTATCTTTATTTGAAGCCAGAACCCCAGTGTTTCAATTGTTATTTTCTTTTCATTTCCTTAATTGAGTCATTGTGTTTAAATTAAATTATATCTATCTTTTCTCATTCTTTCCACTCTAGCACATTTTTCAAATTGTTGTGGAAAGGACTGCCTTTCCTGTATTCAGAAAGGTAGACTGCCCTTCCTTTATTCAGAAAGATTTTCTATTTTCTTAACCTTTTAGGGTATTACTTTAAATAATCTTTCAAAGCCAAGTATTAAATCAGAAGAATATATTTTTTCATAATGGTCTGACTAGTGATGTACTATGGTCCTTCTTTGCTCTTCTGCCTACACTTTAAGGAAAGAAATCATGGAACATAACTAGAGCTTTCATTCACAAATGATCTATCATTACCACAGGACCTTGTTGCAGCCCATGGGACTACACTCCATGCCCTGTGGTTTATAGAGGCCTGTGTTTGTGCTCACACTCCTCACCTTTTAATTAAAGTCTCTGTCAGAAAGAGAGAAATAAAAGGGTTTCTATTTGTCACAGGAAATTTTACAGCACTAACAAAGGGATTCCCAGTCGCAAGCTGCCAAGAAAGAAACCCAATCTTGGCTACTTTTTATTAAAGTAACTTTGCCCTGTTGACATTCGCTTTTGTCCTTATAAAACTTCCCAAATGCCTGCAAGACTGAAGAAAGTAGAAAAGCTAAGCATGAAAATATCTGGGGAGATGGAATGTGGTTTGCCACTTTGCCATAGATGCAGCTTCAGGTCAGATTCTAATAAAGCTAATCCTAGTGAGCAATATATTTAAACTAACTGGAATGTGACAACTATAAGACATTAAAGCCACAGTATGCATGACATCATCCAAATAAAAGCTGCTTCTAGTTATAACATAAAAGGCTGAATGTATTTATCTCAGTGGGCTATCCAGGTATGTTTACAGGCTACCTCCTAGAGTTTTATGGAATATTTTGAGGTACAAAATCGGTGTTAATATATTTCAGCCAGGCTTTTCTCCTTTCCCAGAATGGAAAGAAACCATGGAAAATATTACACTGCAGGCATGATGACTAACTTAAATTTGCATTTATTCTTACTGATTTCAAAAGTAAATGTGTGCATGGCAGTACATGCAGTGTTCTTCCACGTATATACATGCTTGTGTATCTTTATGTCACGTAGCGGAACCAATTCTGGAATCCTGTTTAATCTGAGTATAATTCCAGTCCAGAATCAGAATCATTCAATCTCAGTAGAAAAACACAACAGCGGCAGAAAAGTCATGAAATATAATGAACCTCCTCACTTCAGACCTACAGACTCAGCTTTCACGCTACATTTGGAATCACATTAATAAAAATCTAAGTACTCTGGTGCTCCATTGGAACACTGAGTGGCTTTTAATTTAAAACAAGAACCCCCACAGTCTATGATGACAGAAAAGTCTTAAAATGGAATATGGTGAATTCCACATGAAACATACTGAAGTCATTTACATTAGAAAACTAAAGTTCCAATCTCCAGATTATTTCGCAGGGCGTTGTTGAATATCATCTTTTTCCACCCTCCTTCTTGCCTTGTTTCAAACATTTCCATTAATTTTTGCAAAGTTAGGTAGCCTTTGAATTAACTATCCTTCAATAATTTTGGCAGTTCCAGGATAGGATTGTTTGTTCCATGTTTTTATATAAATCAAGCTGGTTTGCTTTTCTGGATGTAAATCAGCATGCCATTACCATTTTTGCACTTTATCATGTTTTTGATATTGACTCAAGACATAGCAGCAAGCATATAAAATATGTATTTTAAAATACCCTTAAAATAGAGCTTTATAGTACAAAATGCTTAAAATTTTTACTTTTAGTGTCAAAGATATAAAAGCAGTGCTTTGTGAGGCACTATGTTATTATTGACATACAGACAAAATAGACTTAGAAATGCAGAATTGGTTCAAATTATTTGCTTCTTTTGTTCAAATATTACAAGTAGAGTATCAAAGCATCAGTCCTTCCCAATTTTATCTAAATACCAAGTATTCAGCAATTCATTTTTGGAAACAGAAGAAAATAGTCTAATTTTCTAAAGACCTTCGGAAATGTTTGAAAGATGTCAACCAGCTACAAAAAGCAATAATTTCAAACGAGATATACATCCCAAAGATTAAAATCCCTATAAATATAATGAGACCTAGCCAGATCAGTTTTTGTGGGTTGGTTGATTTGCTCAAAGACCTAAGTCAATGCAACTCCAACTCAAGCTTTATCTAATCAAGAAATATTTCATAAGATAAACTAAGAAACTTCTTTTCTAGGTCACAAATAATATTTGCCAGATAGATTTATCTTCCGAGTTATCTTTTCAAAATTTAATGTAGAATAAGTTATGATCTCACTCATAAGTTACAATAATGAAAACTGTGTTTTGTACAATTGGGAATACAAAGAGAATAGACACAGAGAGATTGTGTGTGAAAGAGTGAGAGAAAGTGTGAGAGAGAAATGGGTGTCAGTAGTAAGCTGTATTTGAACCAATCCATACAAAGTGTAAAAAAAGAAGGAAAAATATTTTTTTCTCCAAAATATATGAACTTTTGGTCTGTTATTTGGTTTAACTCTTTTCAAGGAGCAGCAAGGGAATAAAATAGGGAGTGGCAAGAATTGGAGGGAAGAGGAATATATGAATCAATGAATATTTGGTCTATGTTAGAGCAAAGGTATTCACTAACTATTCAATTTGGTCACTTATTTGCACATTTTTTGCTTGGTTAGTGCCACTAGGTTTGGTTTAACTCTTGTGACCATAACAAATCAATCATATTGTGGTGTTTTTAGTTCACCAATATATACAGATGATAGATGGATTAAAATATAATAGTAATCAAAATCATAATGACAGGTCTTCCAAGGTTCCTTAGGATGTTCCTTGATCCCATTATGCCACATCATTGTTTTCATTGTACTTTCTTCAAACTTTGCCATGCATCCAGACTTCCTGTTACCTGACTTTTGCGGTGTTTTTCTAATATTCAATAGGTTTATATTCCTTCAGCAGGTGAAGATGCTCTCATTCCTTCCCACAACAAAACTTTGAATTTGTGATTTAAGCAAGAGCTGGTCCAAATTCATCTTATGATCATCCATTCAGAACTGTAGATTAAACCTAGCTATTGGCCTAACACTTTAGAACAGGGATATCAAACTCAATTTCATTGAGGGCCGCATCAGGATTGCGTTTGACCCAGAGGTGGGTTCTGAATTTTCCTACTGCCAGCTCACTCAGGGTTGTGCCTTGAGCACGCGCGTAAAGCGTGTGAGCTCTCACTTGCGCGGTAGTCAAAAACCCAAGATGGCAGCGCCCACGGAGCCACTGACAGAACTGGCTCCCTGACGTCACCATGAAGTTACTACCTACTCTATAGAACCAGATAGAACCAGTAAGAACCCACCTCTGGTTTGACCTTGGGGGATGAGGGTTGTGGCCAGGGTAGACATGGCCAGCTCAACATTTGTTTTTGGCTGCTACGGCTTCCTGCAGCCCTCTGCTAGCAAAAATGGAGCTCAGGGTGGCTGCACATGCCCCTCCTGAGCTCCATTTTCTCTGGCAGAGGCACCACACTCTGGTCCTTAACTGTTTCCAGGGTGGCCCATGGGCCAGATTTAAGCATCCCATTGACTGGATCCAGCCACGGGCCTTGAGTTTGACATCCCTGCTTTAGAAGAAAACTGCATGAATTAAGGTTTAATGGGAAAATAGCAAGAAAGACACACTGAAGAAATAAGAGCAAAGAAGCAGCCAAGTTGATGGTACAATTTAATAGTGATAATAGAGAATTGGGAGTCTGCAAGGAATATCACAAACAAACTATATTTCCAACATATTGGGGTTTTCAAACTTTCAAAAAATATATAGATTAAATTTCAGGCTCCTCCATTGCATATATTCTGAATTTGTGTTGTGATATAAATCTAATAAACAAACAAAATATAGCTGGAAAGAAAGAAATGATAGAACAAAAGTAAGCCATATTTTTGATCCAATTGCCTTAAAAAAATAAATGCATGCCTACACAAACACTTTGGGCATTTCAGTAACATTTATGCATTTCCTTGATGGATAGCAGGCTGCCTGTCATTAAGTAATTTGCTCTGTTTTAAGTGGTTCTGCACTTATTTCAACAGGCATCAAATGGTGGATCATTAAAATGTGTTATTAGACATAACAATAACATGTATTCCTTTTATATTGTATTTAATAATTTGTTCTTTATTTTTACTTTATTTTATATTATTATATAATCCCAGTATATTAAAAGCAAAACCAACAAAGCTGCAACAAATTCCAAAAACTGTGAGTATTGTTGTTCTCTCTGTGGATTTGTAACTTTCCACATAATAAAAGGAATTTTTAAAATGAGAAAAAAATTGTAGCTATAAAAATATCAAAGGAAAAACTCTTGTATATTCCTCCAAATAAGCAACATTGCATGTTACTTTCTGACCCAATTCATTTTTGTTTTTTCATTTAGTGAATTAAATATTTAACAATTCATCTACAAATTTATATTATCCTTTACTATTGACTATTTCTTCCTGTATCAGCTGTCCTTTTTAAAATTAAAAACATTTTAAACATCTGTAAAATGAAAAAGAATGATAGTTGTGATAAAACAAATACTATTTTTATTTTCTGAGTTCTCATTTGTGGTAACAATTAAATTAAAACAATGGGGTTTTATTATTAAAGTAAAAAGATAGTAATTCATCACTAATGCAACAGAACTTTGCAGTAAACTGCTTTTAAAGTTGAATAAAGTCCAGCATAGAAATGTAACATTTAAAAAAGAAATAAAGCATCTCTGCATCTATTATGTACTGTTTTTGTTGCTTAGTATACATAAAAGGTTTCTAAGCTCAGAATTAACAGCAACATATAGTCAGTGTACATTTAAAGAACAATTTCTGTGATCCAAACAGACTACAAGGCTTTTATTCCAAATGAAGTTTTATTTAGTGTCATAAAGAGGCAATTGATTGTTTACTGCTTTGATTTAGTTATTAGGGTTTAAGGCCCTGGAGTAACATTGCTTCCAATTAAATGACAAAATTGTGCACAAAACAGGCCACTCAACAAAGATTCTGGACTGTGCAGGCAATTTCTAAGAAGTAATTGAAATAAGTTCATTTCAACCATGTGAAACTTCTGTGTATGCTGTGTAGGCAACACAACACTTGTCCAGGAAAAGGAAAAGAAAAGACTCAGATGCAGATAACTAAGCAGGGTTAATATATTTAGTCTTTATTGGTTCCTGATTAGTTAAGTGATAGCAAAGCATGGAATAGATCCAATTACTAAGCAGTCAGCCTGCTTCCCAACTTCCTTCTCCAATACAGGATACCTTGAAATGCCCTAATATGCTCCTTTTGGAGCAAAAGTTAATATAAGACCCGGTCTTATTTTGGCGGAAACACTGTAGCTCTTGCTACAAGGTGAGATGAAATGATATGATGGGCAATAAGAAAGTTGCTGACAGGAGGAAGGTAAGGTTTATTTTGAGCTAAGCTTTATAGAGCTGTCTATGTAGTTTTTGAGGCAGTATTAGCAAGATTGCTTCCCATGGTCTTCTGCCAGGATGATTTTTGGCTTTCTAATCTAGTCCATATTAGGAACATATTAAGTCATATATCTGATTAGGTCTTATTTTCACATTTTGGTACTAAATGCTTCCATCTGGTTGACGGTCTTAACTGGGACTTCTTTTGGGGGTAGGCCTTATATTAAGAGCATCCTGAAAAATCATGCTAGGGCTAATTTTCCAGTCGGGTCTTGTTTTTCGGAAAACACGGTATTTCAGTCCTAATTTATCTATATGAAAAGTAGTCACTATGCCATTTTTCAGCTAGGAAATTCTGGTGGAACACATTGTTTTCCCAATCACTAGTCAAAGGACAATCAAGAAAAGAGTGAAGAAAGAAGCTGAAGATAACCAGTCAATTCCATTAAAATAATTTCCTTCCCCTTCATGCAGCTTCAGTGACTTTGAGTCAAGAGAATCCAAGATTCTCCCCAGACTGTGTATTTAGCTATAGCAATTTTTCAATATTTCTCCTTTTTCACAGTTTTCTGCTGTTCAAATGATTCTCTAACAAATTGAGCAGTGTGCATGCTCCTTTCTGCTGTTTCATTCAGGCGTGCCATTTTTTAATCCATCACTGTTTTTCTCCTTCAGTTGGTTTTTAATCCTCTCTCTCAATCAACCAGCCAGTTTTTACTGAGCTCCTTTGAGTTTTCTCAATTTTGGCTTTCTTAATAGTCTTTTCTTCTTGCAAACCTCAGGATTTTTCCAAACGTGTTGATATATCTCTTGAGGAGAATGAGGCTGTTAAATTTGCTATCAAAAACATGCATAGGAATAATTCTACTACTAGGCCACATTTCTACTCTGGATTGTCCTGGATATAGCTGGTCCCTCTGTGTTGTCTTTAACTTTGTACTATCAGGCTTTAGATAAAATTTGTTAACATGATTAGCAATGGGTACACTTTCAAAATAATTTGCTACCTTTGGCTTCTCATCCTGAGAAAGCTGGGAAATCAGCAGCTCATTAAATCTTAATGCTAAGAATTATAATCTAAGCATTGCGATTTGCATCGTTTACACAAACAACATGTTCTTTCTTTTAAAGATGGAGATAGAAATAGATCGTTTATGCTTATCTGTTCTTTACAAATAGGCCATGAAATGTTCAAAGCATAAAGAAGGAAATATGACTTTGCCTGTAGCTGTTTAAAATGAGCCCAACCGCCATGAAATCTGAAACTCTCCAGATTACCTTACATGTGCAAGCTACTATCTTATTAGCTATTTCATGGTGAAAATAAAAAAGTTGCCTTCAGAGACATTGATGTATTAAAGGCAGGTCATTTGGATAATCTGTAAACTCCATTTAGCAGAATATGCAGGAAGGTCCTCAAAAGCAGCATAATTTGCTTGCTACATTTGGAATGCAGTGAGTTGACTCAGATTAACTTCTAAAGAAAAAGGGAACCCCTTGAAGCAGGATCTGAGCCCAGCAACATCTGCAGGTGGAATCAAAAGAACAGGATGTGGATTCTGGCATCTTTCTGTCCCTTTTCTTCAGCATAAAATAGGTGAGCTTTGTTGAAGGACAGTGGACAGCTTTAGCTTTTCTTTCCCTTTCTTGCTTTTCCCACTGGGACTTTAAGGCAGCCAGAGGAGCACTGGACCAATTACAAAGGGAAAGCACTGATAGCATCTGTGTGGAAGAAGTTGCAGCCCAGAGAACGAAGCAACTTTTAGGATAAAGTGCAATTTAGCAAGTGACTGCTTGAAAGACCAGGCATGGGGTCCAACAAAGCTAGAGCAGAAGAACTGAAAGGGAAAGCAGAGCTCAGAAGCTTCTCTATTCTAGTATATCATATATGTTAAGTAGTAAGTTAAGGAATAAATATATTTGTTAAGCTTTGCATATAATAAATGCCTCAATAGAAACATAGAGATGTAGCAATAGTATTTTTGTTAGTGGACAATGCCATTATCCAAAAGAACCCTTCACAGGCTTTGATCACAGTGCCCACAATGCCATCTTGGCCATTCCTACATCATAGATACATGGCTGGATTTCAGGGCTGAAGTCTACAACCAGAGGTGGGTTCCGGATATTTTTGCTGCCAGTTCACTCAGGGTCGCACTGCGTGTGTGTGCGCATGAAGCGCACATGCAGCAATCAAAAACTAGCTTCTGCGCATGCACATGCAAATCCAAAATGGCAGCGCCCAAAGAGACACCGACGGGACTGGCTCCGTGACATTATCGCCATGTTACTACCAGTTCTATAGAACTGGTAGGAATCCATCTCTGTCTACAACTCAGAATTAAGAAAGTATAAATGCCATTCAAGAGCAACGTATAATGAGGATAATGTTAGACAAGTAGAGATAATAGTATGATAAAACATGATTCGTCACAAGGTCATTAAAAATATTTGCACTTCATAAATCATGTATGAACTCAGGGTATAATATAATATCCCTGTAATTAACATGAATTACCTAGGTTAATGGGAATTATGTGTTTGGGACCACTATAAAGATGTCATCTGACCTAGTCAATTATAATGTAGTGAGATTTATCAATTTCTCCCACAGAACCCCAATCTTGCCCAAGGTTACATGAAGTCTGCTGGTGATTCTTGACATTCTCACCGGAACCCAGTCAAAATTTAGCCATTATGTTTTTTAATTCAGTGTTTTTCAAACTTAGAAACTTCAAAATGTGTGGACATCAACTCTCAAAATTCTCCAGTAAACCTGAGAATTGAAGTCCACACAAAGTTGTCTTAAGTTGAAGGCTTAAAATTGTCAAGTTTGAAAAACACTGACCTGACTGGTCCTCTAAAAACAAAGAGATGTTAAAAAGGCAAGGCCTTCATTATAGAACTGATCTACATGCCAAGATCCAACAGCACAGAACACCTTTTGAACACTGACTGACTGCAAGGGGTTGTCCTAGTAACCTGTGGCCAGACACTATAAAGAACGACACTGGGATGACCACGTGGATCTGGAGGAGGTGCATGACAGAGGGGCATGGAGAGTGCTGATCCATAGAGTGGCTGAGGGATGGACACGACCGAATGGCTAATGATGAAACATAATGCTCACCATTCAAACATTCAATGCACATCACTTGGTTTAATCCAGCCCTTCTCTGGGGTTAGCACATACACATGCTCATGCCCTAAATCAGCACACACACACTTCTACACAAGTACAAGCTCCCCTATAAAACAACCCAACTCTACCCTATTACAGGCAGTAATCATTGTTGTGAGTAGCAAACAGTTGACTCTTTGTCTGCTTGGCCAATGTACAAAAAGGTGATCCTGATTATGTCATGAAAAATTGCCAATATTGAATAGATATAAGGGTTCATTCGCTACAAGTCATTTTAAAGAGGAGGAAAATTCTGTATTCCTAAAATGGTAGCGTCTCTGGTTGCATACCAGAAGCACAGGTAGGAAATATAAATTATTCAGGGGCTGACTGGGATAAACTTGTTGTATGAAAAGCCAAAGTGTTTCATTCCAGGAAGCATGACTCACAGGAAGAGCTGGTCACACTTCCTGGAATGACTTGGGAGAGCCCTGTATTGTCATACTTGCAAAATATATATATATACAGGTTGCCCTTCTTTGTTCGTCTTAGAAGCAATGTAAAACATAACATTCTTCACCTTTTTCCTGTTCCTTAATAGAGGAAGTTATCCTGAAGCAACATACCGCAATTACTTCTGGATCCTCGTCAAACATATATATGTAATGACAACTTCATCCATTCTGTGCTTATTTAGAAATAACTCCAAGGAACTTACTCTGAAGTAAGTATGTACAGGATTTCAAGCCAAATCATTTTGAATCGCTGTCATTTCATAGAGAGGTCTACCCCACATCCATTAGGCCCGTGCAAACACATTCTTGTAATATTAGAATTCCTAGGTTTGCGGTTTAGCTTTCAGCTTGTGCTTTGCTCCAAAATTGCTGGATATTTTTTTTTCACATTACACTGTTGTTGAAAGATTTGTGGAGCAGGATCATGTTATTCAAAGCCTGTTTGGACAAACTTTTTTTTATTACTCTACTTCCTTATTGTTAAGAACCAGGTAATTTTCTTTTTAAAAAATAATAATAATAATGCTTGATGTATGTAAGATTCCGTGTCTTTGGTAGGCTTGCACAGTCTTGTCATTTCATTTCATGCTGGTTGAGAGAAACTACTTCATATGCTGCACTATTGATTTGTAGTTTCCTTTAACAGCTATACTTAAATTCTGCCAGGTCTCATTATTGGCATATTTGATTCTGTATCAGGAGAACAATTGTTTTCCTTTCAATTTTAGAAGCTTAAAGAGCTGAAGTTGCAGGTTCCTAGAATGAATTTATAATCTTCTAATTCATTTTATCATTGCTGTTACTGCTGTTAAACAATACATTTTTTTAAAAGACTAAGGAAGCTCAATAGATGAGTAATAGATCTTAACTGCTACTCTTTTGGACAAGCAAATCATAAATTTCCACTACTATCAAGTGTATCCAGGAGTATCCTCAATATATTGCATATATCTCCAGCTTGCTGAATCTGGACAGGAGGGTCAGAGAGGCTAACATGTACAGAATAGTGTGAGAATTTGGGATTAAATTGGACTTTAGTGGCACTTATTATTGACAAAATATGCCCAAATTCACTTGTACCATTCTTAATGTTAGAAACAAGAAACAAAAAGCAAAGGAATATCAAAAACACCTCTACATGTGCTTCATTGACTACACAGAAGCCTTCAATGATATTGAACATGACAAGTTCTGAAACTGCCTCTCCTATCAGTGGTAGGAATGTCAACAACCTCCAATATGTAGATGATACAAAGCAAGGAGGATCTAGAGTGGTTAATCCTGAGAGTTAAACTTGGACTGCACTTTAATATCAAGAAAACAAAGATAATGACAACTGCTGAAAAACACAGGTTAGAGTGCAGATTGACAATGAGACCATCGAAACAGTAAAGGAATTCATCTTCGTGGGCTCTAAAATCAACCAAAATGGTGACTATAGTCCTGAGATCAGAAGGTGGATATCACTTTGAAGAACTGAATTAATAACATCTGGAAGAGTAAAGACATCAGAAAGCATATGCTGAAAACCTTTGGTGATAGACACAAGTGCCAGGGTTGTCCAGCCTTGTATGCTAGATGAAGTCTCTGAATGATTTTTAATGCTTCTTCCCATATTTCTTTCCACTTGGGCTAAATTACCATCATGAATTAAGTTTTCAGTTGACTTGTTGGCTTTTTCCAGCTTGCTTATTTATTTATGTATTTGTTTGTTTATCTCCTTCTCTTCGATTCTTACTCAGCTTCTCTATAAATTATCTTAATAGTAGCCAACTAGAAATTTATGGGGAAATTATAAATAGGACTTCATATTCTGCA
This sequence comes from Pseudoxenodon macrops, assembly GCA_032467955.1. Taxonomy (NCBI): domain Eukaryota; kingdom Metazoa; phylum Chordata; class Lepidosauria; order Squamata; family Pseudoxenodontidae; genus Pseudoxenodon; species Pseudoxenodon macrops. The sequence continues at coordinate 719 of JANHFT010004315.1, read as the reverse complement.
AAAGTTGGCATTGGAGGCACACTGCCTTAATAATAGAGCTAGTATCCAGTCATCATTCCTCAGACATTTGAAAATAATGAAAATAATCTGTAACATTTATCCAAGCTAATAGCTACCCTTCTTCAGAAGATAATAAATTCTGTCTTTTTAATATATTCTAAATGAAGAAATATAACTTTTTGTATATCATGAATTATTGTATATAATTTTCCCATTCTTTCTCTACTTCTTGTGAAGCAAAAATCCCCAGAGGTTGTAAACTTTCTTTGTCAGGCCTATGTCAGCATAATAGATTTGAGTGGTCTTTCTATAACTATTCATAAGAATATGCTTCATAGGAATATTCTGTAGAAATATATTCAGAAAGATCAGATTATTTTTACACTGTTACGTTTTTAAAAGACAGAAATCAATTTTATCTGTCAGAAATAGTTTTTGTGTTACTTTCCCACCAAAATTAACAATCAACACCTTTTTTTAAATGTTGTACACATATACTGTATTTTTTGGAGTATAAAATGCACCTGAGTTTTTGGGGAGGAAAATAGGGGGGGAAATCTGCCTACCAAGTATTCATCTGGCTAGTGTCCCTAGTCTGGTCAGCTTCAGCACATTATTTTATCCCCTGATTAGGACTGGGGAGAAAAGCTTCTAAAGCACAGCTGATAGAGAGAACCAATCAACAAAGCATGCAAAGCCAGGAAGATTGTTAGCACCTG
>JANHFT010004313.1:35824-50506 GCA_032467955.1 Pseudoxenodon macrops | reverse complement strand
TATTGATAATGTTTCCTGATTGCTTATTTGTACCCTATGATTATTATTATGTGTTGTACCTTATGATTCTTGACGAATGTATCTTGTCTTTTCATGTACACTGAGAATACATGCACCAAAGACAAATTCCTTGTGTGTCCAATCAGACTTGGCCAATAAAGAATTCTATTATATTCTATTCTATTCTATTCTGTTCTGTTCTGTTCTGTTCTGTTCTGTTCTTTCACCATCAAAACACTGAATTTTCTGTTTTGTTTTTGTCACACTCTGATAAGAGTGGTTACGAGGGGGCAAGTAGAATCAGATGCAGTTAAATTCACTCTGACTAGCAGAATTGCACAAGTATGTTGTTTGACCATGGAATTATCAAAAACATCTTGAGATATTTTTGTGTATTGGGATGGAAAGTAATTAATCAATTCCTATTAACTCCAGTGATCAATAAGAGATGCCTTTATTTTCGTCCCAGAGAGTATAAAATGCATGCCACTTATATTTTATATCTTATATGCTATCATGAATCATATGGCTACAACTCCCTGTTTGGAAATCTTCTTTCAAAGGAGTGGGGAAAAGGATAATTAAAAAAAAATAGTTTTCACATCTGCTGTGCTGCTTTTATAAGGAGAACTAAGAAGCATCGAGTTCATGATTTCATTTGATTCTGCCAAGTTTCTTTAAGTCTAGTACTTCAGGCTTTTCATGTAGCTTCTACTCTTTTAAGGTTACTTTCTCAATGAATACGTTCTTCCTCAAAACAGGCATTGTAATCCTATGCACACTGATTTGGGAGTAAATGGAATTTACTTCTGAATGAAGATGTATAGGTTTATGTCACAAGGCTATAAAGCTAAATCTATGCATACCATTTGGTGTATGCATAAAAGCCCTATTGCAATGCTGCATCTGAATTTGAATCTGAACTTCCTATTGAGTAGGCATGTATAAAATGGTAGGATTATACCTAACTTGTTGCAAAACCAGCAGAAATTCAAATACATTCTAAATAGCTATTTCTTTACTCTATTTTTCTTCTTTTTAATTTGCAGGTTTAAAGGAAGATTGCTTTATCAATAAAAGGAATGATTGGATACATTTAGATGATAATTTCAAAGTTGGAAAATGCACACCTAGTATAACAGGACCACTATAGTCTACAAATTGCTTAAACCCCATTCTCTCCTCCCGCTCCCACCTTCTCTGTAGGCATCCAACAAAGTAGGATCAAGTGGCCCCAGATTCACAGAGGAAGAAGTAGATGGGGTGGATATTCCTTGCCTTCCTGCTGTAGTGGGCCGGATGGTTGGCAAGAGAGTGTCCTTCAAATAACCTGGTCCCAAGACATGAAGGGCTTTAAAGATTACAACCAGGAACTTCAATTGCATCCAGAAACAAATCAGCAACCAATTCAGCTCCTGCAGCAGAGGTGACACTGCATTTTGGACCTGGATGCTTTTCAGGGATGGCCCTATGTAGACTAGGGCATGAGTGACTGTGAGTGAGAATTATTGGTCCAGGAAACTGATACACAACCCGCAGCTGCGCAAAAGCCCTCCTGGCTATGACTGACACCTGCTCTTTGAGCAGGAGTTACGAGTCCAGGAGAACCCTCAGATTACATACAGGGTCTGTTTGGGGCATATAAGACCAAAGGTGGCAATTCCCCATGGACCAAAGAGCCCCAAATTCAGAACCACTCGGTCATGCCAGGGTTCAGTTTCAACCTGTTGCTCCCCATCCAACCCCTAACAGCCTCCCAACACTGCGAGAGGGAGGTCATGGCATCACTTAACTCACCATGGGCTGAGATATAACTTACCATATGTGGACATAATTATAATGACTTCCAGCTATTTCTTAACTAATATGATAATTAGAATAAAAGCAGATGTTTTATTAAATGTAGTGCTTCAAGATATATAATACTGATGTCACTCCCACAATCTACTAATGTGCTCTGAACCATGGTGACCCAGTGGTTAGAATGTAGTACTGCAGGCTACTTCTTCTGACTACTGACTGTAGTACTGCAATACGGCAGTTCGATTCTCACTGGCTCAAAGTTGACTCAAACTTACATGTCTCCAAGGTTGGTAAAATGAGGAGCTGGATTGTTGGGGACAATATGCTGACACGGTAAACTGTTTAGAGAGGGCTGTAAAGCACTGTGAAATGGTATATAAGTCTAAGTGCTATTGCTATTGCTAAAGAAAAAGGCAGAATTCAGTCAGTAAGGATTTTCTACAGATATCTAAGCTCAGAATTAATGTGAACAATCTGAGGAGAAGGTATTCCATTCTACAGATAGTCCTTGACTTATGTCCACAATTGAGCCTAAAGTTTCTGTTGCTAAGTACAGTGTCCTGAAGCCTCCGTAGGGTAAAAAACGGCCCAATAGGCAAACCGGAGGTCACTTCGATTTACCTGTTGGGGTGTTTTTCATCCTCCGGAGACTTCAGGGAAGCCTCCTGAAGCCTCCGGAGAACGAAAAACGGCCGAAAATCAAGGCCGAAAATCAGCTGGGGGAACTGACATGGCAGTGCCTCGCGTGCCCTCAGAAATGGCTCCGAGTGCCATCACTGACCTATAACATGCTATTTTTAAACAAAACCCAAAATAGACAGAGAATCTATCAATTAGATCAGAGTAATGGAATTTGGTCATGTTGGCTGAGAATTATGGGGGCTGTACCGCTACATATTAAGGTACAGGTAATACTCGACTTAAAATCACAATTGAGCCCAGAACTTGTGTTGCTAAGCAAGACAGTTGCTAAGTGAGTTTTGCCCCATTTTATGACTTTTCTTGCCACAGTTGTTAAGTGAATCACTGCAGTTGTTAATAACATCATTGCTAAATGAATCTGGCTTCCTCATCAACTTTGCTTGCCAGAATGTTGTAAAAAGTGATCACATGATCCCAGAATACTGCAACCATCATAAATATGAACCAGTTGCCAAGTGTCCGAATTTTAATCGCATGTCCATGGGGCTGCTACAAGGGTTGTAAGTGTGAAAAGTGGTCATAGGTCACTTTTTTTCAGCACCGTTGTAACTTCGAACAAATGAATGATAATAAGTTGTGGACTACCTATTCCAGTTTAGAGAGAATTGGTTAAACAGTTGCTTGGAACTTGATTCAAAGCTCATTTCAGCGATCAATTCCCAAGATGACCTTTGGAAAGCCATCATCATTTCTCACTGTCAGTTCTCCCAATGTGCAATAGAATCCTAACTACTCACATTCATTGTAGAAATGAAGGGAATTAACAGAGTACTAAATAGAATAGGAAGCCCAAATAGAATATAGAGACACTCCACTCATTCCTGTAGACGATTTTATCTCTTAATTTAGCCCAGGGAGCATTTTTCTCTCTAAACTTAAGAAATCAGCTGTTGTCAAAGGCATTTGGTTAATAATAGAATAATAACCTAGGAAATGAAACTTAAATTGGATAATATTATTCCATTCTTGAAATCTGGCTTACGTATATAGATAGATACATTGGAAAGCAGTGTTATTGGTATATAGCTCCATGGTAAAAAATAGTTTTACAAAGTCAGAAATAGAGAGATTCCTTTGTGCTCATGTTTCAACAACCAAAGAATACATTTTGCAAACAGAGTGGACTTAATAGTTGTGCGGCTGTCGTGGACGAATATAATAGAATCCAATTCCGCATTTAACAGTAGCATAAAAGGAAAAAAATACAAAAACACATATTTTGGTGTTGGAAAAGCAGTCAACACAACCATTGAGTAAGAATGTGTCCCTTTCTACAGCCATTTATCTAAATTACTGCACTTTCAACTCTCTTTTGTTTGTAGATGCGTAATGGAGGGCACAAAATGCTTTTTTTTTTTGCCTTATATGTTTGGAAGGATTCCTAACAAACAAGAACTGAGCAGTGAGAACACATTTTAAATGTAGGAAACCGAAACACGCATATCAGTAAATCACACAGGCAAAGAAAATAAACGGAGTCTCTTGATCGTACCAAAATAAAGTTGTAACAGCGGTTCTATTACCAATGGTCAAGAAGAGAAAGTCTCAACATATTCACTTTTTGGAGTACTGCTTATTCTCACAAATTATGCGCTATAGCAGTGTTTCTCAACCTCAGCCACTTGAAGATGTGGGGATTTCAACTCCCAGAATTCCACAGCTAGCATGGCTTGCTGTGGAATTCTGGGAGATGAAGTCCATTCATCAAGCAGCCAGAAGCACTGCGTTATAGCATAGAGTAGATTGTGCAAAACTTTGAGAAGGGGTTTCACTTCAACAAATATTCAGGCAAGATGCCCCTTTGAAGTAACATGACCGCCTTGCTTCAACCACCAAAAGAATGTACCAACAATGCTGGAGGAGACTCAAAGAGGCTGCAAGGTAACAGGAAGTGAAAGCAGAGCTCATTGCTTTACAGAACAACATGCCTTGTTGAAATAAATCAAGGCTGGCTTGCACTGCTCCAGGTGTGCACTGTTCTTTGCAACAGAACAGAAAAATATGGATTCCCCCTGATTCCCTAAATAAATATCAGATGAAATGATCAGAAAAAGATGCCAACCAGGCTAAATGCAACTGTGTAAAAGCATAAGCATTAGTGTGGCTGAGAAGTAAGCCATTCTATTATATGCCTGAACAGAAAGGGAAAAGATAAAACTCTTGATAACAGAAGAAGGAATATACGGGTGCAATCATAATTCTGGTTTTCTATTATGTCTCTCCACCATGCCATTCTCAAAAATAACCTTATAATCTCATATATATATATATGAAGAAGAGATCAAGTCTGTAACATCGGATCCATGGTAAGTAAGTTCAAATGGGGAAAAAATGTCAGAGCGACTGCAGAAGTCATCAAGGAACTCCAGCCAAGCCAAACAAATTCCCTTTACTTTTTTAGCAGCTTATTATTTCTGCTTTCTGATGAAATAGCAATATGCACAGTAAAAGCTAAATTCCTATATGCATACATAATAATATGGTTAGATAAAGGATTTACTTAAATTATGAACTAAAAAAAAAACCCAGACTAGTGGTGCTATGCTATGCCCATGCAATTAGAATTTTTAAAACATTGGCAGTTTCCAGTATATCTCATTAGAGGAATACAGATCTGCTAACATATAGCCAAAGCTCCTAGCTTGACTTTTCTTGTGTGTATGCTTGTATGTATGTATGTGTGAATGATAGATGGATAGATGGATAGTTGGAGAGAGAGACAGAGAGACAGAGGGAGAGAGAGAGACAGAGAGACAGAGGGAGAGACAGACAGGGAGGGAGATCCTCATGTGATAGATCTTTTCAAAATTGTTGAGTAGAAAATACACCAGGAGATACATGATTCTGAGTAGAACGTAATATGATTTTGCTCTGTTCCTGTCTGTCCTGCAAGGTAGACTAGACCAGGGAATAAGCTGCACAAAAATGCCTCAACCTCTTTTGCTTAGGCAACAGATTCTGCCTCTCTCTATCAAGGTCGTGTTCCTTATTTTCTAGTAAGTTACTTAAGAGACACAACCGTAAAGTTTGTGTAGAATAAACCCACAGACAATGAAGTAGACCTAGTACACACAAGTGATAAAAGGAATGGCCTTTGGTTCCGAAGCTGAACATTTTCGACTAGCAGAGGGAAGTGGGCAATCTCGTTGCAATTGATTATGTGACCCTTGCTATGCCTCATTTGGACTGAACCTTTGTTGCTACATTATCTGAACTCAACTGTCATGAAGGACATGAAGAGGCCTATCCTCACAACAGCCTCCCACCACCTGTGGATTCAGTGAAATGGCCAAGTAGAGAAATATAGAAGTTGTTTCTGCTTGGAAGTCCTGTAAATTCAGAATGGGAGAAGTGGCTTCTAATTGTATTATCTGAGGCATGCATGAGATTTTGTGATTCACTGTTTTCATTGTTGTTTCAGTAATGGAGGTCATAATAAGCTATTGAAGTAGTAAACAAAAATATATCCGGCTTGGTTAGAATTCCTTTATGAGTTCTGCACTGCTTCCGGTATTTCATTCTGTTTGCTGTGGAGAGACATCTACAGATTTAGTTTTGAATACCGGTATGTATATAAATATAGGCTTAAAGGGATGCATGATGGAAAAGATACACAAAAAGCCCTAATGGAACAGATGATTGTATCTCTATATTTCTTCATGGTTTACTAAACGTTTTAATTTTTTGTACATTGCTTTCAGTTTAATAAAAGTATGTATGATATAAGCTGGCCTCTTATTGTGATTCTTTTGTCTGATATATATACTGTATACTTATATTTGCAAGTATATATATCCTCAGACTAACAATATGCAATGATAATAGATTTCCCCTTTTGGGATATTTTTTGTTTGTTAATGCAAAATAAGTAATCTGTTTAAGTCTATACAATGGCACCATCAAAGCTGACAGCAGCCAAAGCATAGACAAACTCAAAGAAGTAGTGCAAGATTGGAAGATGTAGAGAGACCAGACCCATAGAATCACCAAGAGGTAGAGTCAACTGAATGGATATCATCATCATCATCACCATCACCATCATCATCATCTATGCAATGGAGAATTGCAGCAACATTACTTCAAGAAAAAACTCTTGCTTAAAATGGAATTTGCTAAAGCTGTCATTTATATCATATTGATACAACAACCCATTGTTATTTCTCTATTAAAAAGTTGAGATATTTCATTTAGGTGATTTAACAAGATTAGAAGCATGCCACTGAAAATGTGGGTTCATTGGATATATCATTGAACCTCTCAGCCCTTTCCAAGCACAAATCCATCAAAACTTGGGTCAAACTCTTTCCAGCCACAAATCTGTAATTTTTACCAAGTCATTTTTTTCTTACTTTGAGGGTAAATACTTACATTTACTATGGTTAAGCTGCTGCTTCCTTTATGGGTATTTACAGATGTTGGGACACTGCCATACATTTTTCTCTACAGTGCATCACATAACCACAGATGAATCTGTTTTCGAAGGCACAATATCTATCTGCATTCCTGCTGCAAACGTTATGTATCCATCTATGGAAAAAGGGTTGGTTCATGCATACATATTTGTCACTTTACTGCCTGAAAGGGTACAAAAATCACAGAGCAGATATGTTTTTATTCATGTCATCTTACATCATCTCAGACAATTCAGTGTTTTTCCATGGGCACAAATTCACACCGTCAGCAAGTGTTCATCAAATGCACAGTAATAATAAAGTGGTGGGAAATGAAGTTTTACAACGCAATTGTGTAACAAATAAGATCTCAGATAGGATGCTTTTCGATGGACTCAGTCTTCAACTGTTCATCAAATGCAGAATAACAAAGACAAGAGAAATAAGACATTACAATGTGAGTGCAAAGCAATCCATGTGGTAGCAAAATGCTTATTAGATGTGATTGGGCTTTTAATATGATTAATACTTTCCGATTATGGAAACAATCCTTTTATGCTTACCCAAGCAGTTCTGTATTAATCTCAAACCTCTTAGCAGATTGACCATTCAGTCAGGAGATAAATGCTAATTGATCAATCCATTGCTTCACTCACTGTGAAGGATTTCTCACATTATGATGTTCTTTTCCCAAGCCAGACAAACCAATTGGAAGCCATTTTCAATGTTTGCATTGTGCTTTTGCTTTTGCCTGGGCTCAACTTTATGCAATATATAGGATTGGAAAGAAAAAGAACAGGCATGGATGGGTTTTTATTTTTCCAGCCAGTTCCCAGAGAGATTTGAAGGTTTGGAAATGATTATGATTGGATAATGTAGTTAATAAGCTATAACCCTTTAATCGTTTTCCTTGGTTATGGTAGTCACATAGAAACTTTGCAACGAAAAGGATTCAAGCAGCCTAAATATACGAGTCTGTCTTCGTAGAATTATAGACTGTAAAGTTTGGGCAGAATTTTGAAGATCACTTAATTCAGTCCCAGCCTGGTGCAGAAATCCATCACTACAGCATCCTAGACCAATGTCAATCCAACCTCTGTTTAGACATTTCCAGCAAAAGAGTGTTCACTACCTCCCAAGGATGTCTATTCCATTTTCATAGAGTTCTTGTCATTAGGAAATTTTGACTAACTAAAAATTTATTCCCTTGTAATTTAAATCCATTGTTTCTGTTTTGTCTTCTGGAACGATTCTGAAATATTCTGGTCCTCTTCTGTATAACAACCTTTTGGATACTTGATTATCATGTTCCCTTGCAGACTTTTCTTCTCCCGTCTAAATATAAGCAATGCCTCCAACTCCTCCTCTTTGTGTTTTCTTCCAGAACTCTTATTGTTTTGGTTGCTTTCCTTTGAACATGCGCCATTTGGTCAATATCCATCCTAAAATGGATTTCCCAGACCTAAAAGAAATATTCTAAGAGCAAACTGATCTTGATCTTGACCATTATTTCTGCTAATGAAATCTAGAAATAAAAAATGCTGGAATTAAATTACAACTGTTTGGTGAAACATCAATATATATTAGAACTTTAATATCTGGAAGGAAGGAAAGCTTTAGGACTCTTCTGTCAAAGGTAAAAGAAGAAAGTAAAAATGTTTAAAAATGTACAATATTTTTTAATTTAAAAAAAAGAAAGTAAAAAAAAGAAAGTAAAAAAGCCAATTTGTCAATCAGAATTAAAATAAGCAAAATTATATCAATAGACAATTCCAACCCAATTCAAATAGATGATAAAGAAGAGACTGATGAAGTAACAAAATACATCTTCCTCAAAATTCATAGGAATAGTGACTGTAGCTCTGGAATAAAAGGTATCTGCTCTTTAGGAGAAAGACTACGACATCTAGATAAAACACCATAGTGACAGCAAAGATTGGATTATCAATTTTCCAGTTTTAACATATGTCTATGAAAGTCTGATCATCCAAAACGCTGAAAGAAAAATAGGAATGGAGTCTTTAAATGTCTGTGCTGGAGATTATTATTGAGAATACTTTGGGCCACAATGAAAGAAATAAAACTAAATTAAATAATCCCACTGGAGTGCTCACGGAAATCACTAATAATGAAGCCTAAATTTAGATACTCTGAACACATAATGGAAAAGAAAGCACCATTGGAGAAGATCCTGTTGCTTGAAAAAAATCAAAAGCAATTGGAATAGAGGTTACAAGAAGACAAGAAGGCTAACTACAATCACTGATACACAAAGATAAGTTTACAGAAACAGAAAGAAGCAGTTATTGATGGACAGCCCTGGTGAAATTTAAGACTGTCAGGTCACAAAGACTCAGAAGTGATGGTAGAACTGAACAACTTCAGGGAGTCCTGAATGTGATTGGAGCAGGTTTTTCTGCAGTTATAAGCACAGCTGGGGTAGTAACAAGCTGATGGTATCAAGTGAATGCAGTACAATAATTTATGCTAAGAGACAAGAGGAGTTATTCTTTTGAGGTAAAAAGAAGAAAATGAAAGAATTCTAGCACCATTCTCAACACATGTGAGTAGTAAATATGTTGATGCATCCTTGTATCCTATTTGACTTCTAGTTCCATGGGCAACAGAGGAAAATTCACCCATCCCCTTTTGAACATGTTTGATTTACATAAAAGGGTGGTTCACGCCTTAAAGGGGAAAAATGCTATCTTTGAATTGGTGCAGAGGTGGGTTCCTGCCGGTTCAGACTGGTTCGCTAGAAACGGTAGCAGGAATTTCCACCCACTCGCTGAACTGGCAGTGACGGCTAGCTGGACACGCCCCCGAACCAGTCCTCTGGCCTGGTCCTCTGGCTGAAAAACAACCCCCTGTGCTTGTGCAAAGTCTTTTGCGCATGCACAGAGGGTTTTCACCCTTAAGTGGTGAGCATGCACACTTCCAGAGCAACTCCAAACCGGTAGGGAAAGTAAGTAGAACCCACCCCTGAATTGGTGCTATATATATATAAACAAGTAGCTATAGACCCCAGGCCAGGGATTTTCCTGCAGTTAGATATGCAGAAACATACCACCTGTAAAACAGAGTGAGAAAATGCATGATGATGCACAAATGCCAGAGCAGATTTTACATTGTGTACGCCAACATATGCAAGACCAGGCACCAGCTCCAAGCAGCATATGTAAAATGAGGAAATGGAAAGTCATTTGTTTCCCTACAGACATCCTCCTCCTCAAACAACTCCTCGCTGTCATGTACAATAATGGGCAGTCACAAAGCCTGAGCAGTGAATTAATTAGGATTGAGTGTGGTCTAGACTCTAATTCAGGTGGAATTTTTTAAGTGCTGCATCAATGCACTTTCAGCTAAAATAAATGTTTTAAATCCTAGCTCTGCAATATAGAAATTTGCTGGTGGTTTGGGCTTGAAACCGGTAAGGCAGGCAAAAGAGGTTTCAGGGAGAGCAAATTTATGGACCATGTTTGTCTCTGATTTACACATTGTGCTAATAATCTATCATTTGCATTAAGTAACTATAGCTGTAAAATGAGTGGCAAATGAATTGCTGTGTAATTAGATGTAGGGGATCTGTTTGCAATATGTCCTTCCTTCCAGGTTTTTTCAAAACACATTTCTGCCTATGTTTTTTCTGAGAAAGCACAATGTGTATAAGAAAACTGGTCTTTTGAGGGCCATCAAATGTGATGGAAAACATGACTTGGTCTACCTTATATTTATTTTGAAACATCTGATGTGGGATGGGGAGAGATTTCTATTCTGAGGTGAACCTTGATGCTGAGATGGAATATTTATGGTAGAACCATTCTCCATCTAAATCCTTCTCCTATTCTTTCTCACTAAAAAGCTTATTCTTGGAAATAGAGAGTTGATTAACAAAAAATGGAAGAAAGTTTTCCACCTTTTTCTTTTTTCTTCCATGGAGACACTAATACCTGGCAGGGGTGGGTTCTGGATATTTTTGCTGCCGGTTTATTCAGGGTCGTGTGGTGTGCACGCGTGCGAAGCGCGCATGCATGTGCGCATGCAGCAGTCCAAAACTAGTTTCTGTGCATGCGCAGCAGCAAAATCCAAGATGGCGGTGCCCACGGAGCCACCTATGAGACCACCTATAGAACTGGATAGAACTGGTAGGAACCCACCTCTGATACCTGGGTTGGAGAAGTAATGCAAAGAAAGTGTTAAAGATTGCCCAGACTCATTAAGTGAGTGACTGTAAAAATCTAAATTAACTCCTTAATTTAACTCCTTAAATTAACTTCTCCATCTAACTCTATGTCCTTTTCAGTGCAGCTGTTGCAATGGAAATCAAATCCTTCACAATTCTTTTAATGGAAATAAGAATAACAGAGTTGGAAGGGACCTTGGACCTTCTAGTCCAACTCCCCACTCATGCAGGAGCCCCTATACCATTCCAGACAAGTGGTTGTCCAATCTCTTCTTAAAAGCCTCTAATGATAAAGCACCCACAACTTCTGAAGACAAACCATTCCGCTGGTTAATTGTTCTCACTGTTAGGAAATTTCTCTTTAGTTCTAGGTTGCTTCTCTCTTTGATTAGTTTCCATCAATTGTTTCTTGTCTTCCCTTCTGGTGCTTTGGAGAATAGATTGACCTCCTTCTCTCTGTGGCAGCCCCTCAAATATTGAAACACTGCTGTCATGTCACCCTTACTCCTTCTTTTCACTAGACTCAACATACCCAATTCCTGCAACTATTCTTCATATGTTTTAGCCTCTAGCCCCCTAATCATCTTTACTACTCTTTTCTGCACTCTTTCCAGAGTCTCTACATCATTTTTATAATATGGCGACCAAAACTGGATCCAGTATTCTAAGTGTGGTCTTACTAAGGCTTTAGTCAACTGAGATAACACAAAGACCCAAACATGGAAATTCCATCATGTCTAGCTTCACTTAGAATTTCAGCATGAGCTCAAAGAGAAATAGCAATAGTAATTAGACTTATATACTGCTTCACATTGCTTTTATAGCCCTCTCTAAGTGGTTTACAGAACCAGCATATTGCCCCCCAACAATCTGGGTCCTCATTTTACCCACCTCATAAGGATGGAAGGCTGAGTCAACCTTGAGCCTGGTGAGATTCGAACTGCCAAATTGCTGGCAGTCAGCAGAAGTAGCTTGCAGTACTGCATTCTAACCACTGCGCCACCATGGCTCTTTTTGCCCTATATCAAATATGATTTCAAAACAGAAACATAGGAAGCTGCCATATCTTGTGTCATATAGCTAAACCTCCTCCAATCTGCTTAAGTAGTGAGTCTTGTCTGTGGGTCTCAGGAAAAGATGATTCCCAGCACTATGAGTTCTGGTTTCTGACAGTAATATAGAGTTTTGCTTCTGTTCCCAACACTGCTTCAAAGTTGATCGTGCACATCAGAAGAAATATTTTTTCCAGAATGGATGTAGATTTTCAGTGGAACAGGATTATTCGTTCTCATGTTTCACAATACTGCCATCAGGCATGTTTGATCAAGTCAGATCTCCTCGTATTCTTCATTCAGTCAAGATCCCAACATTTACTCCAAACAGTCCAATTTACTCAACCAGAAAGAAGATGGAACCTGGAGCAATCACACACTTTTGGTTTTGGTGCAGTAAGAATAACGGAGGTGTCATCTGCTCTACCTTAAAGAGACCTGAGAAGAATCATGAATCAAAGGGCATAAGACAAAGGTAACTGCCAGGACCAAAACACAATCAGATTCAATGATCAAGTCACAACAATGGTCATTCAAAGGATATAGTTGTTAGAAAATGGAATTGCTGCAGATTAATATAAGATAACCATGGCTGTTAAGATTTACATATTAGTATTAATTATGTTGCATATTCAGTATCAAACTGAATGTTGCAACGTCATAGGATAGGGTTCTATAATATACATCTCTTTTCAGTAGATACATTATTCCTCAACCGTGAATGAGAAGAAAACAAAAAACTGACAAAATTTAATTTGGTGAATAGGATATACCACACAAATCATACTTATTACAAATTCCTACCTAGCTGCTGTTAATCTGTCCAGCCCACCTCTTACCTAAGGCTGAGCGAGCCAAACATTATCCATTCAAATGACTTTAACATTGTAATAAACTGAATTGCTGATGTTCCTAGCAAGTAAGATGTTTTGGTCCAACAAGAAGAACGTATCAGAACTTAAGATGACTCTGCAGCTTGATGAAAGTTTAATTCAACCTGTTTTTCCTTGTCTGGGAGTGTTCAATGTGCATTTTAAGTAAAAGGCATTGGTCCACTTACCAATTATTACTTCCTTTGGTTATTCATAGATGACGCAAATGTTCCCAGTGTGAGTCTCAGGCAAATCTATCTGTTTGGATATGCACAGCTTTCTAATTTGTACTAATTTGAAGCTTTCTCATTTGTACTAAAAACAACCAGAACAAAGAAAGAAAAGAAAAATCTGCATTTTTCCCCCCAGGTTGCTGTACCTTTGAATGGACTTTTGGGGAGGGGCAAATTCCAGACTGATGCAGAAATGGACCAATTTTTTGAGAAAAAATGAGCAAGTCTATAGGCTCGAGTTTTACTGATTTACCCATCCTCAGGCCTAATGTCCTTCAACTGGAGACTCTGCCCGCCAAGAGTTCTGCAATGCTACTAAACTGTAGCCCCTGCCAGCAATGTGTTTGGTGCAACAGCGCGTGAAAGTGCAATTTCACACAATCCATTGATTGGGTGCACAATGCTGAAAATGACAACTGCTGTGCATGGAGTGATAAGGTGGACTTGCCATTGATTTAGAGGTAAGAGGACAAGCAATTTACAGGGAAGAATATTCTAAGGACCCATTCTGAGAATTATTCATGCACATGATTCCGAAAAAGTATTTCTAATATTTTTTTTAAGTAAAAATATGCTGGCATCTAAACAAAATGCAACTCAGACCAATTCCTGAGCTTTTTATCCTTTCTCCCAAGACTGGATAACTGGGGCAGCTTGAGTCTCTTTTAAAATATATCACAGGAGGAAAAAATACCACGAAGCATCCATATTCTAGCCTGCATATCTAAAAACATTTCCATCTAAGTGCCTGGAAAGTCTTGTGACACAAGGTTGTTCATCTTTCTCAGTAAAAATGATAACTCTGTCTAAAAAGTAAGTTTTTTGGGGGGGGGAGGGAAAGGATGTGAAATAACATGACAGAACCTGAGCCATTCTGGCGCAGTTATCAAGAAGATTTGAATTCACTTCCATTAGACCGGAGATCAGGAAGGCAGCAAGTATTGTGGGGTAATGGCTAGAATGTTAAAACTGCCATTAAATCCTTATGAAGCCCATTGGGTGACTTTGTCTGCCTCCTTATTTCACAATCTGATCTATCACAGGTCAGAAGGAAGGATGAGAAAATATCTACAGACTCTTCACATTCTGGACATAAGTGCTTCAATCCCTCCTCTTCAATGCCACTACAAGGCACTGCATGCCAAAACCACTAGATACAGAGACAGTGTTTTTTCCCCTCGTGTCATCACTCTGCTGAACACCTAATTCCCACAAGACTGTCTTATGTCTAAGTATATTTAGCCGTATGATATGGCTGCAGTAGTATTATTAACCTTTTCATCTTCTCTACTACCCCTTCTTCTTGGTATCATTAATATGATTATTATTACTCCATTGTTTTGCGTGTACACTGAGAGTACAGTGAGGTTGTCTGCACCGGAAACAAATTCCTTGTTTCTAATCACACTTGGCTAAATAAAGCTATTCTATTCTATTCTATTCTAT
>JANHFT010004313.1:5899-26998 GCA_032467955.1 Pseudoxenodon macrops | reverse complement strand
GGAGATGGATTGCAGGCTACAATGCAATCCATCTCCTTGGTGAACAACTGATTCTGCCTATTTTTTTTGTTTTTCTTAGCTTTTAAAAAGTTGAAGCAAGCCATGCATTTCAACCAGCCGCTCGGAATTCAGTCCTAAGAGTAAGGTAGGTAATCTGGAAGGGGAGGGGGGGACATGCACAGAAGAAAAAAACCAGAAAAAATTCCAAAAAAAAATCCCCCCCTCCAAAATCCACAAAAAGATGGTGGCGTCCATGGACTGGACCAGTTCTATGATGTCACCAGCAGCTTCCTACCTACTCTATAGAACCGGTAGGATTTCACCCCTGAACAGAAGCTATAGGAGCAGCATAGTGGCCTATTGGTGAAGATGTTCTCCTCCCACTTGGAATGTTGAGGGTTCAATTCTAGGTAGCGGCAGACCTTTTTTTCCCTTGGGCATAAACAAAAAATATCTACTGTGAACTCCGCATGGCGTCAGAAAGGGCATCCAGCCAGTAATCGTTCATCTCCATTCAGTTGTCCCAAAACTACCGGTACCCCAGAAGCCATAACTGCCCCATGACATAATTGCTGGATCTTCACTCTAGTTGGCAGTTAAACTGTACAGGATTATATTTAGCTGTTTGATAGTCTTTAAAAAAAACACCAAAAACCTAAGGTTTAAATATATCTGACATCATAGCTAATTCTGTATTTTACCAAAAAAGGTAAATAGCTGCTTTCAGTTTAACCTAACATTCTAACTATATGTTTACATGTAGGTTTGACTTCAAGAGATCCTGCCAGATTTCTTGAATATTAAAGCAACAAAAGAAGATTGCCTTGAGTTTTATTCTTTTAAATAATGGTTTTCCCCACTTTTCTTCTTCTTGTTCCAGACACACACATGTGACAACGTGCATGCAGACAAACACGTCATTGAGGAAAGAGGTGTATGTTACTGGTAATATCTTTCAGTACAGGAAACTTGAAATGCAAAACATTCCAGTTAGCGTTAAAACAAATCCTGCATTCTGATAGATCAGGAGTGTCAAACTCGCAGCCCATGGGCCTGATGCGTCATGCACCGCCCACGCCCACTCGTTTTACTGAAGGAATGAAATGTCATGATACGTCACGTGACAACAACGTGTTTGACAACCCCGGCCATAGATGAATCAAAAAGAATCCTAAATCCAAAGCCAAGTACTTTCTAGAAAATATCAGAAGGGGAAAACTGTGGTACATTCCGTTGTCATGCTACTCATGAAATTGTCCCTTGCTGTGGAACTCGACCCAATTTCTGTAAAAGCACAGAAGAGTAAGTAAGTATGGTTTGAATGCTGAACTAGCATAGTGTTTCTCAACCTTGGCAAGGAGTTCAATTTCAAAACTTTGGCTGGGAAGTCTGGGAATTGAAGTCCACACATTTTAATGTTGCCAAGTTGAGAAACACTGGACTAGGAAATTCAGTTTCTAGTCCACTCCATAGCAAAGGAGTTTACTGAATGACTTTGGGTCAGATGATTCTTCTCTTAGTTCAACCTACCTTATAAGGTTGTTGTTTTGGGGGGAAATATGAGGAGGAAATTCTATATATGCTGTTGTGAGCTCCTGAATGAATGACAGATTGTAAATCAAATGAATAGATGCATATATTTTCTAAAACCTGAATTTTGGGCGATAGCCTCAAGAAACATAAATAATTGCTCGTGCTTTTTCTTATATTATGGCAATTAGCAGCGCTATCATGATATGAGTAGAATACGTATTTCTGCATTTAGAATAGCCAAATCTATTGTTCTAGCCAAACCTCTGAATCATCTTTTGCTGTATTTAGCAATGAAAAGTATCCTTTATTTTACAGCAAGAAATTGTTTGAAATGAAGTATTACTATCACTATACATATGGCAATCTGCCATCATTCATGACAAGGTGCTGGAGGAAGTGATAGTTGTTCCAAAATTTACCACTGCTACAAAGGATGTGTTATCACTCCTGCCATATTGCATGGTATTCATGCTCTACTAACTAACTGGCAAATTCATAATGGGAACTTCTACCTCTAACTGTGCAAAGGAAATAACACAGAGGGGGTACAAAGCAAATGCTGTTAATACAATTGCTTTTGTTCTGCAGGCATTTTAAACCCTGGGGTTATATATCTCAATAATGTCAGCCAATAACAATGGAAATCCAAAGCTACATTATTTATCCTTCTAAATTTTCATGTCAGGCACAGCATGATCATATTGGAGATCATGAATTCATATCAATAAATTCCAAGCTTAAAATCAGCATGTTTCCAGGTGAAGTGCTTATTCTGGAATTGGTATGTCTTGTTTATTGGTTAATTCTTTCATTTTAGAAAGTTGTTTTTCAAAAAAGACTATCTCTTTTTGTTTCCTCTGGTGATTCTTCCATCTGATTTTAGAGAGCTGCTTGAAAAAGAAAGAACAATTTGTAACATTTGCATGCATAGATACCCATTTGGTATTCTCCCCAAAAGAGGTATTAGATCTATTCGTGAATTTGCACAGAATTCGCAAAGCAGGAGTGCCTTATGGCTCCTTGACTTTCCATTTAATGCCATTTTATGAGCACATGTTTTCAAAGTGATTGTTTACAATAAAAGACTCACTTGAATAAAACTACTAAAATTGTAGTTTTAGGAATACTGTACATGAATTAAAATGTACTGGAATGGACCACTTTAAATTAAAAGGTTACGTGATATACCATTGAGACAATACTGAAGAATGGAGTGGAAAAGATACACAAAAGGGACATTATGTCCTCAATGTAAGACAATAAATGAGAGGCAGAGGTGGGTTTCTACCGGTTCTATCCGGTTCTATAGAGTAGGTAGTAAGTCCGCGATGACATCACGGAGCCAGTTCCTTTGACGTCTCCATGGGCGCAGCCATTTTGGATTTGCTTCAGCGCATGCGCAGAAGCTATTTTTTGATTGCTGCATATGCACACGTGCTTTATGCGTGCGCTCGAGGTGCGACCCTGAGTGAACCAGCAGTAAGAAGATTCAGAACCCACCTCTGATGCATAGATAAATCTATGACTTGGTTCGATATTCTTCTGACTGCTAGGAAGAACAGCTATTATCCTTCAGAATAATATTACTTATCTAATTTCTGTTCCCTATTTCTACCCTAGCTTTAGCAGAAGCAAATTGGCTTGTACTGAAGCTTGCACAAAGGCAAACCTTTCCTACCTCTGCTGTCCAAGGAACAGAGATGGTGAAATATTAAATTTCATACCTGCCTTTATCCCATGTGCTCTAAAAGTAGGCTTGTATCCCAATCTGGTTCAGATTGCTGGCCGGAGATCCTGATGCAACACACACACACACACACACACACACAAACACACACACGGCTTGTTTTACAAACATCCTCTGAGGCTTGTGCTGCCTGTGCAATCAGTACAGATGTTGTTGCAGCCACAGAAACATTTTGCATCCCAGATCCAAAGCATCTGTATTGCCCCACAAGTTATTTGGAGCATCAGTTAATTTGCAGTATGCATGCAGAGCTATCAAGTCTGTTTGCAGAGGACAACACTTGCGCATAGAGCTAATTGAATCAGCAGAAGTCATCTTCATTGAATACTTATGATTTGATCAGAGTTTAGGTATCGATGAGATTGAAAATCAACGCAGTTCATTAACTGAAAACCGCATACCTGTGTCCTCCCCTTCAATTCCGTAGGGATCTGGTTTTCTTTCTGTCTTCTTCCTTTGCATGGAAGTCTCTTGAACTCATTTGTTAAACTTGGGCATAGTGGGTGCTATGCGTCTTTACCCAGAACCAAATTCTATCAAACTCAATTCGAGATCTTTGTCAAAAAAGCTTTCTTGCTTCTCCTTGCCTGTTGCAGTCCTCCCTGCCACAATCTCAAAAATTGCAAGAGAGGATTAGGGGGTCTCTCCCAAACACTGGAGAATCAGGGAAAGGGAATGAGCGAAAAATTTCCTGCACTGGCAGGAGCTTTCTAAGCAGAATGACAACTACAGCTAACCTAGCGAGTTGAGGGGAAATTTACTCCTAGGCGCATGTGCATATGATGGTGCTTTGAGGCAAAGAACTACAAGCAGATACTCGTGAAGATCACAGGAAACATAAAATAAAAACAGCTCAGCTGGGATGGATCAAAAGCCTTTCTTGTTCTTGCATGAACAATACATCTTCTATCAGATGTTTGTGCCCTTCAGTTTTCAACAGCTCTAGTCAACTTGGTCAATTGTGAGGAATTATGGGAGATGCAATTGAGTAACATCTGAAGGGCCATGCATTGTTCGGTCTTGCTCTAGTTCAACAACCATTGAAAACAGGAACCACAAAGAAATTTCTGGGAAACTCACAGCTGTAAATGTAAATTTGCCTTGCATCAATACTAATCCAATTGGCCTGCAATTACTAGGTGTTTCCCCAGCTTCTTTTTAAAGATAGGAACCATATCTGTCCTCTGTTCAGTCTTCTAGCACTTTGACTGTCTTCCGTACTTTCTCCCAAAAAAAAAAATCACAGAAAGGGGCTCCAAGGTCATATCCAAGGTTATAAACCTTTTCAAGATGCTTAAATCTGATGGGTTTAATCCTGAGTCTTCAACTTGTTCATGGTAGCCAGGTGCTCCCTGTGTCTTTACTTAGAGCTTGGATTGCTAATCCCTCCAAGTAACCAATTGTTGTGCTGAAGTCCATTTGAACACAGATCCTCTTTGGAGACCAAAAAGATCAAAGAGGACATGAAAGCAAAAGAAGCAAAAAGAAATTCTGCCCTTGATGAGGACAATCACTTGCAACCAGCTTGTTTTATTATTCAAATAGCAGATCTGCCCCTTTTTTTCCCACCTCTTTCTACTGATGTTTTCTGTTTATTTCTTTTAGCTTTCCTCAAGAGGCTACATTCTTTTTGCCATTCACATTTTCTTTCTGCAAACATTATCTACTTGTTGGTATACTTTATTGTTTGTTACATCCATCATTCATTTTATATATGTGCCTCTTTTAATTCATAAGTCATTCAAAGGCACCGTTGCTTCCTCAGCAAAGCTTTCTTCTATATATTTAATTATTTTCATTTTAATTATACTTTTGAATGATGTACCTGGGACAGATGGTAGACTAATGGATCTTTAATTTAATAGCTCTTTTAGACTGAATCTCTTTGTAAAAATTGATCCTCTTAAAATCCTCCTGTATATAGAGCCCGTTTTTAGTAACAAAGTATTTTATTAGATTATGAGCAATTGTATTCTCCATACATTTTTCAGGCTTAACTCTTCAGTTAAGAACAGTTTTATTTTATTTTTAAATATTATATCTCATTACTCCTGTTCCTTTTAATTCTTCCAGCAGATTCTCAGAAACAGACAATTCAAACACATCTAGCTATTCACCGCTTTGTGCTATAAAGACTAACACAAATAATGTTTAGCTACGATTTTTCTGTTTTCTTTCAGTAAACATTTCACCTCCAATTTCTTGCTTCCGATGAAGTTGTTAATATTTTTAGCAGTATGCTTCATTAACTACCGTTTCCCTGAAAATAAGACCTCCCCAGATAATAAGCCCAATCAGGCTTTTGAGCGTATGTGTTAAAATAAGCCATCCCCGAAAATAAGCCCTCACCAAAACATAGCAGCAGCCATGAGGTAACCACACTCGCCGCCTCATGCGCCTCAAAAATAATAAGACCTCCCTGAAAATAAGGCCAAGCGCTTATTTTGGGGGGTCAAAAGAAAATAAGATGCTGTCTTATTTTTGGGGAAACACGGTATGCAGACATGAGGTGAAGGCAAAAGATGAATGAAGGTGACTCTTATGTCTCCTGCCCAGAGTCAAAGGTTTTCATAATGTTCTTTTTCCAGCCTGGCAACTTTGCCATGTGCTGGACAGATTTCAAAATAAAAATGCATTCTTTCTTCTGCAAAATACTCTATTGGGAAGGGCCAATTCAGAACTTGATTGGTCTAACTGCAAATGGGCAGACTCCCTTCTATCATCTGGTCTTAGAATGTTATGGCTATGGTGGAAGGAATTTGAAGAAGAATCCTAATTTAAGCCTTTGTTTCCCTTCCATAAAAGTCAGAATGAGGGGTGTGACTATCTAATCTCCCTAGCTGTCATCCGGGCTATATTTTTCTTCAAACAAAAAGTTGATTATGTTAATCCCTCTTTTTTCTTCTCACCTCCAGCAATAAGTTCTAACACATTCCGTTGGAAGGTCATTATTCCTTGCTTATCTTGAATCCTGGATATCTAACTGATTTATTTTTGCTGGAAATGCATTAACAATCTCCCTCAAAACATAAAACTGATGGGCACTTTAAAAGGGAATCTTAAAAGAGCTCAATTTAAGAGTTTCAGCAAAGTTAGAATGGCAAAGTTACATTTATCGGCTGGACAAATGACTACATAATCATGTAGCCAAAGTATCGGTGTCCGAAAAGACTTGGAAAATGAAACAAAGCAGGTTGGTTGAAGAAAGGAAAAAGAAAGAAGCAGAGTGTTTGAGAGGGAAAAATAAGACAGAATCAATATTTTTGATAGTATTTTCCTTCCTAGCAAATGAAAAAAAAAGCAACATATGAAATGAAAGCAACATAGCCACACACCCTAAATAGCAAGATTGTGCATTAGGGCTGTATTAATCATAACCACAACATGTTGTTAGTTTTAAGCTGCCTCTCGTCTCTCATACACACATCCACAATTGCATGCTCATCAATGTATCTGCAGAGCAAAGGCAATCTGTCAGATTGACTGGTGTATTAAGTACTAATATTGTCATTACATGATGTATTTATAGTTGCTCTGCTTTGGGAAGTATCCATGAGCATATATTTGCAAGATGATTGTAGTAATAAAATATGAATATTCTCAAAATATGAGTCTTGCTGTCTTGGCTTATTTATATACATATGAATTCTGGACAAGTTAACATAATCTTTCTACAGGTGTGCTACATATAAAATAACTCTTACTGACAGTGCAAGTGTATTCCCAAATACTACAGTATTAAGCACCCAGAGACCTCTGTCCTCCACATCAGGGGTGGGTTCTAACTTATCTCGCCACTGGTTTTCTGCCTCCTGCGTTACGTGGGTGCATGCATGCGCAGTAGAAAAAAAATCCCCCCCAAAAAAAGGCCGAAAACAAGATGGCAATGCATGTGCAGTGCCAGAAACTTGGCCTCTGCACATAAGCAGAAGAAGAAAAAACCAAAAAAATTCAAAAAGAAATTAAAAAAAAAGATGGCGGCATCCACGGACCAGAACCGGCTCCATGACATCACCAGCGGCTTACTACCTACTCAGTAGAACCGGTCTGAACCGGTAGGAACCCACCTCTGCTCCACGTATCAGTATTATCCATTGTCCTAAGTGTTGGTGACCTCACTCTGCCTAATAGTAGAGCAGGCATTGTGAACTGAGAGGTTTTCAGATAGACAGTTCTCAATGCAATAAAATATTATTTTCTCTCTCTCTCTCTTTATTTAAAGGAAGCATGAGTATTAAAAAGAGAAGATAGTATTATCCGGCGTTCCTATTAAATTCTGTGAAGGCTGATGTTTTTATAACAGTCTTGCTATTCTCTTCACTTGTGTAGCTATGTAAAGTATGTTTTCCTTATCATTTTCCAGTCATCAAAACACTTGATTATCATTTTTAAAGAAACATGCCAGAACTTGTTTTCTACAAACAAAAAGGAATAGGCTGAGATGGGAAGAACAGACCTTCTCAAGCTATTGAATTACTGTTGAATCACCCACATGGAATGAAATTCGGTGAGTGAAAATAGAGGGGAGTTTAAGAAAAAGGGATATGAAGACGGGTCCCAGGAGAGACTGAAACATCTGCTTAATATTCATTTTGGAGAGAAGGACTTTCCTAATACACAAAGGGAAAAGGAAATTGATCTGCCCCCCCTATAAGTATTACATGAAAAAGATGTAGGAGGAAAATAGTGTGTGTGCATGTTGGATGTACAGTAGGCTTAAATGCTAATAGAAACTAATGGATTGAGCACTCAAAATATTGTTCATACTGAAGGCTTTACAATGCTTCCTTTAGGATACCTGGTCTCAGATGCCAATTCAATCAGCGAGGGATCATTAGATTAGAAATAGGTGAACATAAGACATTGACCCTCTTTAGCAGGGGGAGGCTACTCTCTTGTGCAAATCAATAGAGGGTTTCAGTGGAAAACATAGAAAACTAAATGGCCTTGTGCAGTCAAGCATCTGTTTAGCCTATCTTTCAAAGCAAAGTTGAACTTTTTGAAATCAAGGTGACCCCCTAAACAGGATAGCAGAACACAACTCTGTTGGCTATGCCTGATTTTGAGATAATCTCAGAAGATTTTTTTTCTCCTCTTCTGGCTCTTATTTGGAGCTCTTCGAGCATTACCCATTCCTTGGTCAATGTGCATACTTGTAAAATAATTACAGAAACACTTGCTGAGATGGGAAGCTATAGAAATCAAATAAATAAATGAAATATGAAATATGAAATGAAGTAAAATAGGCCTCTTGCAAGGAAGATTAGATTGCAAATAAAACTTTATTCCTTGATGGATGGATTCCCCACCTACCCAATGACCTGGAGATCATTTCAGGCTACGTCAGCCTCATCTTATAGTCATTTCTTCTTCCAGGCTAGAGGTTCAGGAGGCAGAGTTACTCAGCCACACCTCTTCATCCTCCTTTTACATCCTTGTTACTTTATTTACATTCCTGTTTATGTCATCTTTGCAAAAGAATCTAAGTTTTAAGTACAAGCAACCATCCGCAACTAGGCCATGGAGTGGCTTGAAAATGCTACATTCTAAAATGCAGCCATGGCCACATCAAGGAAAGATAATTTAATTTGTTTGACTTGAAATACAGCGTAAATCAAATTAAGTAATTACAGTTGCCATGATTAATTTCCATTAGATATCGTGCTAAACTCACACTGGCCATTTTGAGAAGTTTCTGAGATCTCTGCAGTAGAATCTGTCACCGAGATACAAATGAGAGGAATAAAAAGAAACATCAATCTTAAATCATTGGCTTGGAAGAAACAGCTGAGGAGGGACCCTCCCTAACTTTTTCTCAGCATTTATCAAATAGTTATGTACCGTGTACTTGAATCTGGCAAGATCTTGTCTATGGGCGAGAAATTGCTTTGCGCTTTTACATCTGTTATTCTTGGCTTCCTGCACCTGACAATCTCTCACCCAATTTTTACCTTTTTGACATGCTGTGACTTTTCCCAAAACCCCAGAACCCTCCAATAGCATTTGACACATCTTTCCATGTCTCTGGGACTGGTAAGAGTTGTTGTGCAAAGCATCTGAAGGAAACCAGCCTGGAAAATCCTGATGAAAGAAACCAAGGTCATTTTAGCTTTAAGACATTGAGCCTTAAAGGTATTTTTTGCTTTTTCTGCTTCAGCATATTTTTCTGCATTTAATGCATTTCTGCTGAAATGTATTTTTCTGCATTTACAGTCTTAACACATTGGAGACGTGGTGTAGAAATTAAAACCGGTTTGTTCCCCAGGGAACTATGTAAATCCCTTCCTTTGGGGCGATTGATGCCTAATTTAGACTTCTACACAAGGAGGCAAGGTTTCAGTTCAATACTCACATCAAAGGGGAACATTTTTTCCCCTTTTCCATCAAACTCCTGCTGAGGAAGGTTGCATTTTGTGATACAGGTGGAGAAGTCAGGGAAAGCACCCAGGCCTGCCAAAATAATAGTAATCAGAAAGCAATGTAGAAGAACCTGTCCAACAGCAGCATTCTTCTTTGATTGCCATCAGACATTCAGCCCATCAGGCATTTTTAAGAGCCATGGCTCCCAGCAAGCACTTACCTGTGGCTCTGCAGGGAACAGAGCCTTTAACAGAAATCAGCTGTCACTCACCAGCAATTCTGGAAGGACTGGCTATCCCTCCCTGGCTCCATACCTTTTTTCCTACCAGCTAACTCTTCTGAAGCTGGCATAGCTGGTTGGAATGGACACCTGTCAGGCGGTAGACACTGCTGTTATCCAGGACAACAGCTGCTACTGTCCATCCACTTTATACAGAGAGTTCTTTGGCAGATGGTGGATCTTTTCCATTTCTATGTTACTGTCCGATTGTGGTGTATTTTCAATTGTTCCTCACAATCTCTGTCCCTAGTTTTCATTATAAGGCTGCACCACCTTCTTTGAGTCATCAAGAATCTGAACACCCCTTAAAGAAGCATTTCCTTCTTGCTCCGTGCTGCTGCTGTGATGTTTTTGTTGCATTTACTGGCCTCCCTCTCTCCTGGGTTAAGGATGTTGCTTGCTATGTTTTCAGAGAGTTATTACCATGAATTTGCATGTCTCTGTGTTTAACATGTTCTTTGATGGCACTCATACATTGTCCTGATATGTTAATTCCCTATTTAGTTTTCCAGGCTGACTTGATTGATATGGATAGGACATTTTTTATTTTTTATTTATTTATTTTATTTATTTATTTCAATATTCTGCCTAGAATCAACCTGATTCCCCAATTGTTCCTTAATTTAAAACAGGAGTCTTCAACCCCAAATCCACGGACAAATACTGGTCCGTGGCCCATTGGGAACCGGGCCACAAAGTGGCAGGACAGCACATGAAGCTCCATTTGTGCAAGCTGTAAGCATGTGTGTGAAACTATCTCCTCACACAGACACACACACACACCTGCCGCCGCCACCGCTGCCAGTTCGCAGAGCCAGAAAGGTTGGGGACCACTGGTTTAAAAGGTTCTCAGGGGGCTTCCATATTTCCAATTAAACAAGACATTCTGAAATTCTTTGCTTAAGAGATGTAACTTAAGAAGAAAATGGATGAGGAAGGACATTCCTGATAGTATAATTCCTGTTATGTTGGAGGTGACAATCATCAGCTATATCAACAAACTGTGGGATGGGAGAAGCAAAAAAAAACAACCCACAAAACCTGGTCATCATGCTAGTCATTGGCCCTTTAACTTGGTGCATGTGGCCTACCCTCTGACCTCAGGATACCATATTTTCCTACCAGCTGGCCACTGGTGGAAGAGGAGGGGGCTTCATTAATCCCTGTTCTTAACATATCTTTCACTCTGTAGATAAGGATAGCAGTGTCTGCCAATCTCATCCCCATCATAGGATAGGAATTGCCAAGGGGGCAGCAAATATCAGACTTTATCATTTTTAGGCAATTTTGCTTGAGAAGCAATAGAATTATTTCCAACAGGATTCAACCCATGAACTTGCCAGGTTTGTGAGCCAGTCA
This sequence comes from Pseudoxenodon macrops, assembly GCA_032467955.1. Classification (NCBI taxonomy): domain Eukaryota; kingdom Metazoa; phylum Chordata; class Lepidosauria; order Squamata; family Pseudoxenodontidae; genus Pseudoxenodon; species Pseudoxenodon macrops. Next base: position 15,719 of record JANHFT010004313.1, on the reverse strand, counting down.
AGTCGAAGCTCAGATTCCTGGATCAACCTGAACAGGCTTTGACCAATAATATCAGTATCAGATCCTGTTCAGACTGATCTATCTGGGTATCTGAGCTAGACTCAAGATGCAACCCTCTCTGTGACTGTTAGTTCTTATTTGGACTTCTTTTGATCATATAGTCATTTTCTGGAATAGGTCTAAACCTGGATTCAGTATTCACTGAACAAGGATTTAGTGATATTCTAGCTTAAAACAAACCTACATTGGAATATCATCTTTTATGTATTCAGCTCCTTCTAATGTGAGTTCAGTCATCCTCTGGAATAGCAAGCACATAACCTGTCTTCATCTCATTCTGAAATGGCCTTAGACCCAAGACCCCAAAAAATCAAGAATCGGATAATAGACTTACTTTGAATGCATCCTTACCTAACAGATGACTAAACGCGCCCATGTTATGAAGAATAACTGGCAGATATTTTCCTACCAGCTGGCCATTGGTGACAGAGGAGGAGGGGGCTTCATTAATTTCCTGCTCTTAACATGTCTTTCACTCTGTAGATAAAGATAGCAGTATCTGCCAGCCTCATGCCCGTCATAGGATAGGGATCACCAAGGGGGCAGCAAACGTTAGGCTTTATCGTTTTTTCTGCCAGCTCAAAGACTGATAGCACTTTTACTCAGCCACGAGGAAGTTTTCTGTGATAGGGAACTCAGAAATAAACAGCCGTTATTTAGTGGGGCAAAGCATCGGAAGAAATTTAAGAGGCTAAACAATAAGCAACAACACATATTCAAGTGACGCAATTGCTGTGCAGAGGAGTTCTGTTTTTTCACTGATGTGTTTTGTTAAATATACGTTCTATCAGGGAGTACTATGTCAAATCTTCAAGCTCTTTAGAGAAAAGGCAGATGATATAGAAAGACAGACAGAGCTTTCCAGACCAAGTAGAACTCTCGGTTATGATCCCCAAAAGCTCTATAAAAAGCATTGCTTTGGAAATATATCTTGCTTGGAATATCGTCTTTTCATATGCATGTTGAATTACAGGTTATTCATCTTATGGCAGTGGAGATTTTTCCTTTAGGTTTGATGGATAAGCAGCTAGATGAAAAAACATAGGACTTTCTTTTTGTGTATGATAATTACAGCGAGACTTTTGTAATGGAAGGAGATAGAAAGACTTGCAATGAGAACAGTGAAATTAATGGAACTGACCGAGATGGCAAAATTAGCTAATTTGATTAAAGATTTTGTCTGGCTTTGTTTCTAAGCAGAGATCACTATTAGTAGAAGCCAAAAACAAAAGTCAAATTATTTGGGGGAAGGATTTCATGATTAGAATTGTTTAGCGCTATAGAAATACTGTGTAACATTGAATTTTAGATCAAAATATTAATGCATTTTATATCTGTAACTGCACTGAAGAAAGTTGCAAGTTCTCTTCTTCTTCTCTTTTATTTTATCCCTTATTCCTTTGCATGTCCCCCTCCTCTGTTTTTTCCTTTTAATTCTTTTTTGTTTATATTTTATCTTTGATAGAAATGTAATAAGGCATATTTAAAAATATCATTAATCTTATGATAAGGTTTGCACGTCTTTAAAAATAAGTCTATGTAAGAAATTGGCAGATTTGACTCAATACTGGTCACAATCCATTTTTAAAGATAAAAATAATGTATAGAGGGGAACCATCCCCAATGAATTGTATCCCAAGATAACATCTCAGCAAACATGATATCTCTCGGTTTTTTACTTTAAAAAAAAAAAAGGTCCAGCAACTTATGTTATTCTTTCCCGATCAGGGAGACTTGTCAAAAGTATTAGACTAAGGGCTACTCCAAATATTGTAAACCAGGGTAAAGCTATAGGAATCATTTGGGTTATTCCATCTTTTTTTTAAGTAGTTTATAATTTAATTAAACCCCAAGCACTAAGACATTGCCCACCAACAATTAGCACTGTTACAGATATGTACTTATTACATAACTATTAAACGTGGTGTTTAGCAGCTAACTTTCTTATTAGAAAGAGATTAAAAGCCTATTTGAGAGGCATCATTTTTAAATGTCACCATACCAGTTTAACTAGATTTCTCGCTGTGCTTAATGCCAATAGATTGCATTTAAAGTAATAACAAATAAGCTGTCAGCTACAGTACCCAACGTCAGGCTTGGAGGAGAATCCACATTCTGGTCCTTGCAAGATGTTTCTGCTCTCCTTCCACTCCGCTTCATTAAGAGGCTTATTTTATCTTATGCACATGGAGGAAAGATGTAAGTGCTGCTTATACCATTAAAAAAAGTAAACAGTCACTACAAAGTTTATGAATATGCTAATTATATAGCTCTAAGTAGAGCATTGTATTCCGGTTTCTTGATACGTTTAAATTTAAGCCAATTCTAATTACCTGCTACATGCCACCTCATGATTAGAAGGTGAGAAAAGAAAAATATCTGGGCCTTTCTTAAAGACTTTCTTTCTCTTTCTTTCTCTTTCTTTCTCTTTCTTTCTCTTTCTTTCTTTCCTTCTTTCTTTCTTTCTTTCATCATGCTTTTACTTCTTTATTAAATTTATATGCTACCCACCTCACTAGCCAAAGCATCTCAATATGATTTACACAATATGATTTGGAAAGCACTTGAAATGAAACCCAGAGGTATATCTTGTGCCAAACACTGATCCAGCTAAAGACCACATTGTTTGTAAACAAGCCTGCTTATGTCTATAAATGTCCCCAATTGGACGATAACTCTCAGCAACAACTTAAGAAATACATTCTAGAAACACTATGTAATGCCGTGAAGAATGTTCAGCTGACTTGGATACCCTTGTGGTGAGAATATCACAGTTTAAGTTTCCCACATGGAACGCTTTCTTCATGAAAAGCATTTTAAAAATGTTCCGTCCATCATATCTGGAGCAGCTCACAAATAGGATCCAATGAGGTAAAGAAGGAAGGTGAAAAACTGTGAAAAATGGATGCAATGAACCATTTGAAAGTCATATATGAAATATCCAGCAGAAAACCTACCTATCTCTCATCAGCTGTGAAGGCTGTAAATGTGCCAAGTTTAGCATATGCCTCACTGAAGTTTTGGAGTCTGACATTTGCTTCTGGGCATTTTAAAGAGCAAACAGACTAAATTTTATGATCCCCTAGTGGAAAAGCTATATATTTAAGCATTATCATAATCACCTGCTTTTCCTAATGGTAAAAGCTAGGTCCTGATGAGGTTTTGTTGATTTTTTGTAGTGAGGCCCAGGAGAATTAGCATGTCTCCTGCTGGAGAGCGCTTGATGCAGACAATCAAAAGTTTTAATGCCTCTCTCTAGTTGTCTCCTTAGCAGAAGAAATGGTACGTAGCAAATGAGGAATAGTGTCAGTTGGATTCCACATATTCTGTAGATGGGGAAAGGCAACTCTAACTATAAATCCTACTCAGAAACATTCTTAATAGTCTTTTCAAATATCTAATAATTGTTTACCAAGATATAAACTGAGCATATCCGGAGAACCAGTCTACAAAATGTCTACTGCTCCCACAGCAAATCTCCAAGGAGACTGGCAGAACATTCAGTGGCTTAAAAAACCCTCTGACTCACTTCCTCCAATGATGTCATCTTTAGTTAACAAAATAGGGAAAGGAAAGAAAGAGACATGTTTGTTTACCAAAATATTTCACCGTGACCATTTATAGTACATGTAATTTTCTTAACAAAGAGATACTTGCTGGCTTTTCTATTAAAGCAATCATCAATTGCTTTGCAGGGCAGGTGTCCATTAAACATCTCCTGGCCAACAATCTACATTTATAATACAATGAAGTCTTTTAAAACTCTCTATACTGATTGGTCATATGGAAAAACACTTTTTAGAAGGTGGTCTGTGAGCATGTTCTTCCCTCAGATAACAGCCCTGCAATGTTTTGAGAGATCTCCTTCTTATTTAGCTAGGTAGAGTTCTGGACTTCTGCCCCATAGGCCAAGCATGAATGCCTTGCTAATCTTATAATGGCAGGTAATAAAGTGAGAAGGGTAATGGTAAAATAAACATCCTCCTTGGGATGAATTATTTTCTGCACACTTGGGCTCAAAGCATTATCATGTAGGAGAGCAAGATTTCTCAGCTGAAGCAAATTAACTTCAGTATACATTTATTAATTGATTTATATTATTCAGTTGGAGGCAAGGAGATGGTCTCCGCATGTAGTGCACCTGTGCTCGACTAATTCTATCCTACAACTAATTTTACCTGCTGCACTAGTCTTTTAGTGCCACAACATGGCAAGCTGTGGTCTATCTGAACAGTGTGGTTTGATCTCTGAGGAGCAGGTAGCCAAGTACTTATGCCTGAAATTTTAAAGCACAGTGTTAGTGTGACGAAATCCTTTCTCTCAAAAATGCCTCTTTGGTTTATTGTTTGGGCATTCTAGATAATCCCAATGATAGGCCAAGCTGAAACTGGATCGCTGTATCTAAGGGAAATGCTCGTGAAGGGTTACAAAGGCAGGGATGTGGTTGAAGGGCCAGCAGTAAGGAAACAAGGGAACAATAATTCCAGCAAAGGAAGCAGAGCTGGCTCTTGGTCTTGTTTATTGTTTCAAAGTTGATGTGTTGTCTCTCATGTACTATCTCCTTTCCCCCAGTCTACACCCCATTAATTATACAAGGGAAGTTCTGCTTCCTGTGTGGACCTCCTGGGTATTCTCCTATTGTTCACAGAATTGACACCAAAATTGTAAAAGTGGTTGTTCATTTAAGCATGTGTAAGAAATGTGCCAGAGATTTCACTATTCAAGCACTATGAATAGAACAGCAAATGACAATATAAACACAAGCAGATTTCTACCTTTTTGTTGTTGTCTTCTTGAGCCCCATTGACAACACGGATATGTTCTCTTGGCAACAGCAAGGGAAAGGTTCTCATTCTTGCTTTCTTCAGGATGGCTTTTGGATTTCCCAATTTAGCTTACAGCCCAAGTATTTTATAATGGTCTCTATCCAAGTCCAATTCAGCTCAGTTTCCAACCTCAGATGAGGTCAGTCAAGTACTGCCAAATCCTTGGAATTACAGCAATTATTATGATACATTAATTTGCTATCCTACATTTTCTCAAGGAGCTGAATGTGGTTTGCATGTCTCCTTGTGGTTCTCCCCCACCCAGCAACAACCAGTTGAAGTAATGGAGCTGACATACAATGACTGCCCAGAGAGTTTCTATGGCTGAGACTCGACTTGAATCTAGGTCTCCTGTCTTAGACCATTGCCTTAATCCTTAACTTTAACAAAAAGAGCCCAAGAAGGAATTTGGTCTACCGGTTTCTAATAATACTCCTAATATTACTACTATTTATAGAGACTGATTCATTCTGAGCTAGTCAAACTGGAAAGGATTTAGGAATGATGGAAGATCTCAAGCAATCATAATCCTGTGAAGAAACATGCATAAACAAAAAGTAAAGTGATCTTATAAAGTTTTCAGCTAACAATTGTTGCTGCTCCTACAGAAAACAGGAATAGATTTTAAAGTATAGCAAGGCAATTATTTAAATGTTAGGGAGAGTAACCTCATTCTACATACATGTGTTGGAATGATAACATTTAGGAATCATTGAACAAGCTAAAAGAAATCATCTCTATGTTGCCAATGTTGAGTTGTCTGACTCTGTAACATATAAGCAATAGCATCAAAATGAAGAAAGCTATACGTCTCTTTCAATCTATTTCCTGATTGATATTATCTCCAAAGAATAAATATCATAATGCCATTTTAGTCACTTCTATTTTACTTATTTGTGGGTAGCACACAAATTATTCTTCAACATTTGTCAGTATTTAAGTTCATGTTTCACAAAGGGAAGAAAACGGAGATCACAAGAGCAATTTGTTTTGTTTTTTTAGAACTTGTATCTACTCTTTCTCTATTTTCTTTTTGTACCCGCTACCAAAATGAAAAATATTTGGAATCTGAAAATGTGCACGTTTTTATAAAATCTTTGGACCTCACCATATTCTTGCTTACCTATGGATCTTTGAAAGTATTTTATGAAATACTTTATTTATTTAGTATTTATGTATTTATTTAGTATTTATTATTTTATTGGCTTTATATGGCAGAAGTAAGAGGCTATATTTAAGATGTTTTTGACCTGATCTAGCAATTTTTTTTAAATTTTTGGTTTATTTTTATTTTTTTACATTCTTCCATTTTGGAAGCTTGCATCTCCATTTTAGATTTACTTCTCATTTTCCAGAACCATCATTAACCATCAAGTTCTGGTTTTGCCCTCAGCACTGTAGATAATATTCTGTGCCAAGTTAAATGGACACTAATAGGAAAACACCTATTATTCTGGCATCCATCACTTTTGGCCAACATGGTTAGGCTGCCAGTAACTCTAGTCTAGTAACTCACAGGTTACTCATTGCTGTTAGACCTTTACTAATTTTCCCATGTTCTGTTACCAAACAGCGATGTCTGCTTAGCATCCTTTTTTTTTTTTTTTTTTTTGTAAGCCTGCAATTTGTGGAATTATACCTTTGTTACCAGAGAGAAAACTGAGAGTGGGAGGATTCCATTTCTTAGTATCTGTTTCAGAGGTGGGTTCCTACTGGTTCGGATCAGTTCTATCGAATAGGTAGTATCCCGCTGGTGATGTCACAGAGCTGGTTCTGCTATGTGGCCGCCACCATCTTTTGGGGGGGGGTTGCATTTTTTTGTGTGTTTTTTTTCTGTGCATGCACAGAAGCCAAGTTTCCGGCACTGGGCATGCACCGCCATCTTGTTTTCGGCCTTTTTTTTTTTTAAAGCAGGTTTTTTTTTCTACTGCGCAAGCGCGTGCCCACGAGGTGCGCCCACATGGTGCGGGAGGCAGCAAACCGGCAGTGAGGAAAGTTAGAACCCACCCCTGATCTCTTTGCATTTTAGTAAATTCTTTACAATGAAGAACAGGGTCTTGACCCAAAGTTGTGAATCTAACACTTCAGTAGAAACATTACTAAAGGATCTAAGGTGGTTGAACTCTGGTTTATTTAATTTATACATAGATGGAATCTTTAGTTTACACAGCTGCATCCTTCTTCCTTAGTGAAATTATACATGCCAAATATTTCCCAGGCATCCTGGGCCATGCTTGTGCACATATGCCCTCCCCCTCCTTCCTCCCTCCGAGACATTCTATCTTTTGTTACTTCTTAGTTCTAATACAAAACAAAACAAAAAGCTTTAATTACTTCAGTTTTTATTTAGAATTCTATTGGATCTTGTAGCAGACAGCTACTAAGGCATTTCCAGTGACCCCAGTTTCTGCTTCTTTCCTCTCCAATAGTTTTTTCTGCATTTCTTGAACTCTCAGATATAATTTATTATCAGTATTTCTTAGAAAGGAACTCTATGTCTCTCTTACGTTCAAGGTCCAGTTTTATTGTTTGCTGAATAATAATAATTGAAATAACACTATCTGCCTATCCTAAGTTTTCGCATAAGTATTTGAAGTGTGCTACAGGAAATATAAATGATCTAACCATGTGAACATGTGGAGTTATGAAACATACTCAAATTCTCCATTTATACAAATAAACCTTTCCCTTTTTATAAAACTAAACCTTTTCAGTGATAAAAGTTTCTCCATTCTATATTAGCCATACCACAGTCAGTCAATTAATGTTCTAAACATCCACATTTGTAACTATTTTAGGTAGAAAAAGCAGACTCTGAATATTGTAAGCTCAGAATGAAGATATACTAGTTTTACTTATAGAAGTATTTTATTTATTTACTACATTCATATTTTGTATCCTTTATCAAATTAGTATTTTAAAAATATATGGTTATTTTCTCCGAGATGATTGCTTAAACAGAGTTCAAGATAGTAACTGAATAATTACAAAACATCTCTGATTTCATTTTTGCCCACCCAGTATTGTCAACACAAAACTATAGAAAGGAATTTTAGAATGTCAAGAATAATGTGTTTTGGAGAACACTTAACTTGACTCATCCAAACTTTGTATGAGAGGCTGTTCAAGTACTTGGGGAGAATTTAGGTTTAAACAGATGTCCTCAGCCAAATAATTGAAAAATGAACAAAAACAGATAATTGACGATTATTGACAACTTCATATAATAATGGTGTTTAGATTGGAGCCACAGGAGAATATTTAACAGTGGTAACTGTAAATAGAATATTAAATTGTCATAACAGACCAGACACTCAGAATTTAAAGCTGAGAAGCACTTAAGACAGCAAATTTCTAGTCCACTATACAAAAGAGCCTCAGGATGGTAGCAAAGGAGTATAGAGTGAATAAAGTTGTATCCCTCTAGTACAGAGGTGTCAAACTGGATTTCTTGGAGGGCTGGATCAGCATTGTAGTTGTCCTCTGCTGTCCCCAGCCTGTTTTTGCATGGAGCACTGTTGCCTTCCCACCAAAGTGGTCCCTATTTTTCTACTTGCATTTTTATGTGCTTTCAAATTGCTAGATTGGCAGAAGCTGGGACAAGTAATGGGAGCTCACCCCATTATGTGGCACTAGGGATTCGAACCACTGAACTACCTACCTTCTGATCAACAAGCTCAGTGTCTTAGCCACTGAGTCACCGCATCTCTTCTCTTTTACATGTAGGCTAATATCCACCTGTCCCATCCAGTTACAAAACAGTCAGAAAGCTCTGTATGGTAGTTTCCTTTATTTAAGCTCAGATTGAATCAGCAAGGTAAAGAAAATGGGAGCCACTGAAAGGTCACAGATATTGGGGTGGGGGGATCTCACAAGTCCTATACCTTAAATCAGAAAATATTACATGTTTCTGATAAGAAATTGCAAGGCAAAATTCCTCTATTTTAATGGATTTATAAAAACAGAAATTTTGACAGGAGCTGCTTGTTGATAACTATAATAACCATAACTGTGCAGTAATTCAATCTTAAGCTTAATAAGTGGTATGCATTATTAATTAAAATATACTGCCTTTTCTTACATTTCTGAGAAAAGGATACAGAAAGACCCCAAACTATTTCTAAATTAATTTCGAAGATTAGTAAGGTAATACATAGAAATCCCTCTTTCACTGTGAAAAGTCAAGTTGCAACTGGGTTCCAGATTTACCACTTGCTTCCACCAACAGTAGCATTGCTTTTTTAAATCTCAAACTCATTTAAAAGGTAAAGGTGGTCATATTAGATTTCTTAAATTAAGAATCTCACATTATTCCCAAGGAACTAGAGCTTTTAATATTTTAAGCACGTTATCAGGAATCTTCTATGCATGTGCAGAAGCTGAGTTTCCAGCACTGCGCATGTATCGCCATCTTGTTTTTGGCCTCTTTTTGGTTTTTTTTTTTTGAGTTTTTTCCGATAGCGCATGCGCACGCCCATGAGGCGTGCCCACGCAGCATGGGAGGCAGCGAACCAGTGGTGAAAGTTAGAACCCACCCCTGCAAGAAGCAATGTTAAGCACCAGAAAATCAGGAGATTTAAGCAGTTCAAATGAATATAAAGATTTATTGCAAGCTTAAGCTCTCTACAAGAATCTGATCAACTAGTGGCCAGGGGCAATGCGTGAGAGATAAGAGTCAAGGTGGGCTGGACTTAGATCTCTTGTGGGTGTGCAGAGACTCATGACTTATGATATGTTTGACTCCTCCCTCGGGCTCAGCCTGGCCATCTCTTACAAGCAATGCATATCAGCATATCAGCCAGAGGTGGGTGCTAAATCTTCTTACTGCCGGTTCCCTCAGGGGTGCGCTGTGGCTGTGTGCACGTGCATGCACAGTGCTTAAAAAAACTTCTGTGCATGCACAGAATAAAAAACCAAGATGGCAGCACTTAAGG
>JANHFT010004312.1:89032-103402 GCA_032467955.1 Pseudoxenodon macrops | reverse complement strand
ACTAAGGACGCTAGCCAGATGAATACCTGGTTGGCAGATTTCCCCCCCTATTTTCCTCCCCAAAAACTAAGGTGCGTCTTATACTCTGGTGCGTCTTATACTCCGAAAAATACGGTATGTACAAAGAATTAGCTCCAGTATTATATGTCTTGCTTCTTTGAGTATCTATACTATAGAAGTTAGACCTTAGCACTTAGACTTATATACTGCTTCATACAGCGGTGAAATCCTCTGAAGTCTGCTACCAGTTCTGTGAATCTGTTACTGAGCATGCGCTTTGTGCACACATGTGCGCTTCTCATGCATGCATGCTTGAGGCGCACCTGCATAGTGCTAAAAAAGAAACAGTTTGAAGACTTCCGAGTCTGCAATGGTAAGTAGAACGGGGGGGAGGAATACACTGTGCCACGTGATTTAGATTAGCTACAAAGCAGGAAATATTATGATTCTAGCTAATATAAATCGCGCGTCACAGCTGATTGTCAGAAATACAGGTTCACCGGAACCGGTAGCTTTTTTTTTTTTTACTACCAGTTTTCACAAACTGGTAGCATTTTTTACCAACGGTTCGCCCAAACTGGTCTGAACCAGTAGCATTTCACCCTGGCTTCATAGTGTTTTACATCCGTCTCTAAACAGTTTACAGAGTCAGCATATTTTCCCCAACAATCTGGGTCCTCATTTTACCAACCCCAGAAGAATGGAAAGCTTGGTTTACTCAAACTTTGAGCCTGGTGAGAATTAAATTCCTGTCAGTCAGCAGAATTAGCCCGCAATACTGCATTCTAACCGACTGCACCACCTTAAGAACACTTATTGGCTGAACTGAATCAGTTCATGATTTTGATGCCAAGGTTCTATACTATACATAGTAGAATGTTTCTATAAGTTATGAAAACGTATCCTCTTTGAACTATGAAGTTTTTGGGATGACCTTGGATTCTTTTCTAGATTAATCTATTTGAGAGCATAAAATGCAAGGAGAAGCCCTTTCTTTGCTACTTAGTAGAATAAATATATTATAAATATGTGGTTGTTACACATAATATGCCTCCAAATGTTTAACAGATGTACTTTCAAGAAGATACTAGCGCAATTAATATCTAAATTGTTGGCATAATTCAAGGCCAGGAAATGATGGAACTTACAGACCTTGATAATTACAGCTTCAAACAACCCTCAGCAATATGTTCAATAATGAGAAATGTTGGGAGTTGTAATTCAGCAATAGAGAGTCAGAAGGTCCTCATTCCTGATGTAACAAGTCACAAACAAGACTAACTTTTGTTCCATGTGAAATACAGCTTAAATTTAGGAGGAAAGGCAAAATATTTTTGAAAGTATTGAGAGCCATAAAAAATAGATAAATACAATCCTTGAGAGGAAAATGTTTCCATCAGATATCACTAAATGAATTATTTGATCAATTTCTGTTCAGATATCTTCTGAAATGAAACTTGGTAGTAACGCATAGGAAGACTGGAAAGATTTCTGTTAGTTTTTCCAATAATATATTGAGTACTTTCAAAATTCCTGCAAATGTATTCCAAAACAGATTTCACAGATTTTACTTAAACAAAACATTTCATAAATGCAATTACTACAAAGCACTAATTATTCAAATAAATGACAAAAGCTTATGTACGTATTATTAATAAGAATACTCCACAAATTCCACAAACTCTCCACTTGTAAAATTATGCCATTCTTATAAATATAATGCAACTAACTATACATATTAAATATCCATAAAGAGTGTGTTTAAGTCTGGTAATAATTTCAGAGCCATTTCTTTTCATAACAGCATTTATGTCTTGTTGACTAGCAATGTAATGTCAATAGCTTTAATTAAATTTAGAAGAAAACAAATTCCTGGAAACCTTTTATATGAAAATATAATGTGACAGAGAGGAGAGTTCTATAATGATCTTAAGAAAACTAAAATATACTTACATTTTTCAGTCAATAAAAGCATATTGTTCTTGCACTTTTAAATGCAACATACTGTACAGCAAAAGGAAAATAGAAATTAGAATTATTTGAATCATTTAATAATATTGTCATTTATTGTTCATTATAAAATACATGACAAAACATAAAAGCAATCCATCAATTTTACTCATTGTCTCTTAATGCCAAAACTTTTGACAAAAAGACAAATGCAGCACAACATAATGCAGTCAGATTTGTCCTATCTCTTCCTAATCATTTCCAAACCGACCTTGACATTTTAATAAGAAAAAGAGAAATCAAAATGTAGGATGCAGGAAAAGCCAAACAAAATGCAATTAAAGAGGTATTGTCAGCAAGTGAAGCTCAGGCAATATACATTCAGCACCTACTTAAAACCACACAATGCAATTGATGTCCAAATTATAACATAGTCCCATTCATGTTTCAAAGATAGTTTTGATTAATGACAGAATATGGCTATTCTTATTATGATTTACAGAAAAATGATAAATAACTAGACTTTGTGTAATGCAATTCCACTTGTGCTTGAGCTGAGAAAAATGTTTTGTTGCAACAAAAGCAAATCCAAACCATCACATATGGGATTTAGAGGGCTTGAAATTTCCTGCAACATTACCTGAGTAGCTGCAACTTCAACATCAATTTCTGTTCTGGAATTAGCTTCCAACTTAAAAACAAGAAATTGTCAGTAGCTATTTCTAATCTGATTGCTTGACAGTATGAAAAAGACAAATGCCTATACAGGAGGGAAATCTGATTGACTATAACTGCATCATTGTTTCTAAGACAAAGCTTGTCAAAATGAGATCAGATTCATCCTGTACATGGTAGATTTATCTGAATGTGAAAACAGGAATGCAGATAATGTAAACACACACCTGTCATTAATAAACACTATAAGGACCAAAAATAAGAGAAATCTATATGTGGTGGTATTGCAAGAAACCAGGAAGAGAGCAAGATCCAATGAGATCTAAATTTTGAACTATCATTTGTGTTTGCTCAGAAATGTAAATGGTTTCCCTTTTTACATTATGATATTACTCTCATAGAAATCTTGTCTCTGTGTAAGCCTGGGAGTTGTGTTCTCTGCATCCAGCCATGAGCACGTAGCAACAGCACTTAGACTTATAGACTGCTTCATAGTGCTTTATAGCCCTCACTAAATGGTTTACAGAGTTAGCATATTGTCCCCAACAATCTGGGTCTTCATTTTACCAACCTTGGAAGGACAGAAGGCTGAGTCAACCTTGAGCCAGCCAGGATCGAATTCCTGTCAGTTGGCAGAATTAGTTTGTGACTTAATAGTTTGTGACTTAATAGTTTGCTTAAATCACACCAGTTTCTATTTTATTCATTTTGTTTTAACCCATGGCTTGTCACAATGTGTGAATGCAGTCTAAGGATGGATGTCAGGTCACAAACAGTTCTGAACTTGCCACTGATCAGAGCTGCAAAAACAGGGTTAACACATTATACTTCCTACTCTTGAAAGCTTGGTTTTAAAAAAAGAGACGAAGGAATAGGTGTTAGTGTTATACCCATGAAATATAATATCTTCACTCTGTAATTTGCCTTTGTAATAACATTGTATAAATGGTATTCAGCAATAACTTTACATGTGGGTACATGTATTCTGCAAATGACAATTGTTCCATAAATAACATCCACCACCACAAACCTAAAATATACACTTAGTTCTGTTTTGTACAAGCCTATTGTAAATGGCTTAATTTATGTTATGTAATCATCTTTCAAATGCAGATGCAATTCTAAAATCACAGCTGCATTTATTCCATTGCAACTGGAATAGTGAAAAGAAATGGATTCAATTTCACTTTGATTTCATTTCCTTCCTTTTCTATCCCATTTGTACACATTTTCAAAGTAAACAATTTCCTAAATTTGCTTTAAAAATTGAGTTCTCCCAATTGACCTATAAGGAATTTTAATCAGAATGGGATCTTTTATTTTCATATCTTTTAACCATCCTGTTCTTCAAAACCGCTGATTGATTATATGATATCAAGTCTGTGTCAACTCTTAGACCAAATAATAAGATGATCTGCCCCTAACCTGCTCTTGTTAGGTGCACCAATACCATTATAAGTGTGTTTGTCCCTCTTCCTTCTAGTCCTCTTATTCTCTTTTGTTCCATCTTTCCCAGCATTAGTGCCTTCTCAAGACAGCTAGTCAAATCAAATCCACTACAAAGACATGTCATGCAAACAAAAGACTCGAGAACATCAATTTTTCAAACAGTGGAATGAATATGTACAAGGTTATACAAGTTGTAGAAGCCTACAAAATATATAGCATGTCTAATCTAGTGAAAAGAAGGATTAGGGGTGACATGATTGTGGTGTTCCAATATTTGAGCGGCTGCCACAAAGAAGAGGGGGGTCAACCTATTTTACAAAGCACCAGAACGCAAGACAAGAAACAATGGATAGAAACTAATGAAAGAGACAACCAATCTAGAACTAAGAAGAGATTTCCTAACAGTGAGAACAATTAACTAATGGAATGGCTTACCTTCAGAAGTTGTGGGTGCTCCACCACTGGAAACTTCTTAAAAGACTTCCACTTGTCTGAAATGGACTAGAAGACCTCCAAAGTAGGGGTGGGTTCTACTTACCTTCCCTACCGGTTTGGAGTTGCACCACAAGTGCGCAAGTGTAGCAAGCATGTGAGCGCTCATCACTTCTGGATGAAAACCCTTGGCGCATGCACAGAAGGCTTGGCACATGCACAGAGGGTTGTTCGAGAGATCAGTTCATGGACATGTCCAGCCAGCTGTCGCTGTCGGTTTTGTGAGTGGGTGGAAATTCCTGCTACTGGTTATAGCAAACCTGTCTGAACTGGCAGGAACCCACCTCTGCTCCAAGGTCCCTTCCAATTCTGTTATTCTATTATCCTATCCTGTTGATGTTTTTTTAATAGTTTTCCCTATGCTTAAATGTCCCCCTCTTACTTAATGAACACAGTCAGCTTCATAACAATGTAGTACAGCTTTAGAATAACCTTCTCCATCCATCCTGATGTCAGCAAGATAACATATGGCTACACTTGCTAGAATTCCCAGCTAGCATTCTGCATTTTTATAAGGCAGTCTCTACTTTACAGCTTCAATACCTTAAAGTAATGTTTCATGTTCAACCTTGGCGACTAAAAGATATGTGGACTTCAATTCTAAAAATTCCTCAGGCAACATGCTGGCAGGAGAATTCTGGGAGTTGAAATCCAGACATCTTCAAGTTGCAAAGGCTGAGAAACTCGACCTTTAGTAGATGAATGTAAGGCAAAAACAGTGATGAATTAATGGCTGTAAGTGTTGCTTTAACAATTTAGAGTTATAAATATAAATCCAGAGACCTCCTCCAACATTTCTTCCAAATTTCATAAACTCCTTGCATTAAAACTTCCCCCAAACGGTGATGCTAAAGTTCAGGCAGGAAATATATAAAATAAGAGAATATATGTGCATATATATGTATATATATACAGTATGTATATCTGGATTTACAACAGATAATTCGTTCCTAATTAAATATTTTCTCCTTTGAATTTATTCAGTGTTGTATTTCATTATTTCTTACCCAGTTTTATCACCCTCTTTTCTGTCATTTTCAATATTTGTTTTCTTTAGTCAAAGACAAATGAGCTGTACTGTAATGAAACCAGTCTCCAGAAACTTGCTCTGAGGTGGGGAAGAAGCAGATAAGGTCTTATTCACTCCAGATCTGAATTAAATAACCTATTATTACCGGTTTTTCATAGAAAATATATTGCTTTGTAATGTCCATAAAATACAACAGTTTAAGCAAGGCCTATGTGGATCACTGCTGTGTGCTATCAATCACTGGCTATAAGCCGCTATGCTGTAAAAATCATATTATGATTATAATTCTGTTAGTTTTCCCACCTCTTCAAAACTGCCAATAAAGCAAACCTCACAGGATGGTTTCTCAATGCTTTCAGACAGACTGGTGTATCCCAATTTCTCCAGACCTGTGTTTGAAACAGCAGACACATAAGAAAATAAATGTCTGTTGACTGCTTTTTAAGCTTAATTAACCACTTTTTTCTCCTTTTTTATACACTATTGTTCTTCTTCTGTTGTTATTTGTAAGGGTTGAAGGTATGTTTTTGTTTTGTTCCATTTTGTTTGTTTGTTTTACTGTTTTATATTTTATTTTCTCTGATAACCCATACATTTAAATATTAAAGAAAAGAAAATACAAATGTCTTGACATTTGCTTAGTTTTATATAGGTCAGGTGATGCAAACACCATCAAGCATTTTTGTTGGCCTGTGAGAAAATAAGAAAGCTGTAGGGAGAAAAAACCCCAATAGAAATAGAAAATGTTAGATTCCAAACTGCTGCTATACAGAATGCAGAGAATGAATGCAAGGTATCAAGGTTTCTTATTGTTGCATCACTGGATGTACTTCCATAATGTGTCACAAGTATGTGGGAACAAAATAGTTCCTCTGATGGATGCAGCCAGCATCAAACTCCTATTTCAGTAGAAAGACCATTGAATAACCAATGTTATTCAAAGATGAATAGCATGCCCCAGAATCTAAATTAAGTGGGAAAGGTAGATTTTCAGATCCCATACATGGACTATCCTCCATTAAATGTTTAGTGATCTTTCTTTAGCATTATGTAATGGGTAAAGATGAGCTTCATGTTCTATCCTACTCCATACCCTGCCCTATCTTACGGGGCAAAAAAATGGGGTCCTTTCCAAAAAAGAACCCCATTTTAAAGATATGTTTGAAGGTCTCTCTGTTCTTCTTAATTTTGGGCCTTGCCATTTCTACTTTCCATTAAGTTCCCCAGTTTTCCTGTTTCTTCTTTTATGCTTTTCAACCCAATTGTGGTGTTTGTGTAGAATCCACCTGTCGTGTTGACCTACTATTTTCTTTATAAAGAACGTTTTGGATCCATGACGGCGGACCTATGTGTGCCAGAGGTGGCATGCAGAGGTGACACGCTGCTCTTCTGGTTTCGTCTGGTTTCGTCTTCGGATTTCTGGCACTCTGGCATGTGCACGCACCAGAAACCCGAAGGCTAGGTGGTTGATGCACACATGCGCTCCAACCAGCTGGTCTTTGAGTTTCTGGGGCTCCAGTGCACACGTGCGTTCCAGTTTGGGTACTCAGTGCCAAAAAATCTCACCATCACTGTTCTAGGTTTTTGAGGGATCCAGAGGCAAGTAGCACAAGTAGTGAAAGAATCTGGAACAGCTAAAATCTAGAGTTATGTGCCTTTTGTCCCCACAAAGTATTATTTAAAAGAAAAACTGAGGATGTGACCATCCTTGTTAGGCCTGCGTTGAATGGCTCCAGGTTTGTGGAAAATAAGAGTAAATCTACTACTATGG
The DNA here is from genome assembly GCA_032467955.1 of Pseudoxenodon macrops. NCBI lineage: Eukaryota > Metazoa > Chordata > Lepidosauria > Squamata > Pseudoxenodontidae > Pseudoxenodon > Pseudoxenodon macrops. Next base: position 96,035 of record JANHFT010004312.1, on the reverse strand, counting down.
CGAAAGAAAGAGGAGTCACATTGGAATAAGTCCTTTTCTACAAATCATTGACCCAGAATTTACAGTCCTTTCAGTCAGGAAACATTACCAAATTCCCAGTTTCCTCTTTATTAAAAAAGAAAAGAAATTATTCAAAGATTGATATATAATACATAAAAGCAATCCAGCTGTGGATACTTTTCGGTCTACATAATTCTTTTTTTAGTCAGCCCCCATGTCCCCTAAATCTCCTATTCTTTTTTTTTAAAGCTTTTAACAAGTTTAAAAAAAAAGAAAGTTCAAGGTATAAAATGGAGTTTTTTTAAAGTATAAATAAAAAAACCATAGAGATACTTTATTGTGCTCCTTCTTCCTTTCCCTTTGTTTCTCCAATCACTAGCCTAAATAATTGTACTTTACAATGAACATTTCAGTTATTGATAGTATTTATTTAAGTGATTGTATCTGCTATTTTACTTGTCTCATAATCTTTTCATAGACCATATTCCAAAAAGTGTATATTTACTTTGCTATGTAATGTATCATATACAAAAGGAGCCATTCCTGCTTGAATTTAGTTAGGCTTCTAATTAATATATATGGACAGGTTTGCCATTGCTGTATATTCTCCAATTTTGGTCTCCCAATTTGATATCATTGACAGAGTTTCATTTTGCCAAAAGTCGTTCCATTGGTTAATTGTTCTCACCGGTAGGAAATTTCTCCTTAGTTCTAGGTTGTTTCTCTCCTTGGTTAGTTTATATCCATTGTTTCTTGTCTTTGGAAAATAGATTGATCCCCTTTTCTTTATGGCAGCCTCTCAAATATTGGAACACTGCTATCATATCACCCCTAGTTCTTCTTTTCACTAGATAAACAATTCTTTCAACCACTCTTCATATGTTTTAGCCACCTGCCCCCTAATAAATAACAAGAATAAACAAAATACATAGAAAAATACAATGAAATATTAGAGACAATTAATATTGTCTTTAGTTGTGGTGGCGCAGTGGTTAGAATACAGTAGTGCAGCCTACATCTGCTGACTGCTGGCTGCCAGCAGTTTGGCAGTTCGATTCTCACCAGCTCAAGGCTGACTCAGCTTTCCATCCATCTGAGGTCAGTAAAATGAGGATACATATTGTTGAGGGCAATATGTTGACTCTGTAAACGGCCTAGAGAGTGCTGTAAAGCATTATGAAGCAGTATATAAGTCTAAGAGCTATTGCTCAACAGAACCAAGAAATGGAAGATAATATAATATTTGAACTTACTATAATAGGTAAAGGTTCCAGAATTAAATAAAAAATAAGGTCAAAAAATGAGCAACTGTATCAAGTGCCTTACTCTGTATTGTAAATGAATCTGAAATCATTTGATTTATTTTCACTCTTCCACTAGGTTATAAATGATAAATTTTAATTCAATGAACAAAATGCATTAGGAAACCATATCTAATTATCACTTGCTTTAAGAATCTAATCTGACCCAAATCAAAATCTTTTCCTGCATCATTCTTATGCAGAATCTGTGAGGTTAAGACATCTTACAAAAGATACCATTTATGATCCTGCTTTGAATGCTGAAATAGACAAAAATAGGTGGTGTACATTGTATAATGAATACAATAAGTATAAATCAAGGCCTTTTTTTCTTTCTGCTTTGGTTCTGTTTGTGCGAAGAAAGAAAAGAAAGAAAACTCTGTTTTTTGGCAGTACTGTGAGTTTCCAGGGTAAAATCAGCAACTGGCACCATTGATTGGCTGAGAATACATGGAAGTTTCAGCGTTCGGCTATAGGGTATCAGGAGCAGAAAAATGATGGGCTGAAAATGACTGGTATGAGTTCATTGCAATAATAAACATACATGAAGTATGTTTGTTGATTTACCATATTTCATTTAGTGAAAATTCAGATGCTTGGCAACTGACTCATATTTACAACAGTTGCAGTATCTCAGGGTCATATGATTATGACCCTGAGACCTTCTGACAAGCAAAAGTCAATGGGGAAGCCAGATTCACTTAACAACCATATTACTAATTTAACAACTGCAGTGGATTCACTTAACAACTGTGACATAAAATGGGAAAAAGTCACTTAACATCTGTCTCACTTAGCAACATAAATTTTGGGCTCAACTGTGATACATTGAGGACTGCCTGTATAAGATTTACCACCAATTTTCCATCAATAAAGGTATGTAACTATGTGCACTGAATTTCCGATCTTTGAAATAACTTCCAAATGGAATGGATAGAGCTCATTGGATTTTGAAAGATAAATAGGTTTTAATTTGCATATTGGTTCAGAAAGTGTGCCTTAATTAGCTTCACATTAAATGTGAATTGAACACATTTCTCTTGGCATCATTTCTCTATAGGAAGCAATATCTTCCTTGTCTTGTTAAAGTGTAGAGAGGTAGAGATTGCCGGTGATAAAATGTAGGCAGGGGTGAGAAATAAACTGGGTTGCAGATAATATTGAAACCAATAGATGTTGACTTTAATGAAAAGAAGGACTAGGGGTGACCTGATAGCAGTGTTCCGATATCTCATGGGTTGCCACAAAGAAGAGGGACAAAGTTTTTCTCCAAAGCACCTGAGGGCAAGAAGCAATGGATAGAAATGAATCAAGGAGAGAGTCAGGCAACCTAATACCTACTATATAACTACATAATTTAATTATTCTATAATATAATAGTATTATTAATAAACTACCTGACTCTGTGGTTTCTTCCCCAAATTCCCCAAACTTTAACTTTAGACTGTTTACCGTAGACCTCACCCCATTCCTAAAGTGGTCTTTAAGGGGCATGCATAAGTGCACCAGGGTGCCTACTATCCCTATCCTATCGTTCCCTTTTATCTGAATCCATCTCATATATTTATAATCTTGTCTGTACTTGTATCTGTTTTCTAATATATGCTTGACAAAAATAAATAATAATAATAATTTAAAAAATAGAACCAAGAAGAAATTTCCTGACAGTTAAAACAATTAACCAGTAGAACAACTTGCCTCCAGAAGTTGTAAATGCTCCAACACTGGAAGTTTTTAAGAAGATGTTAGATAACCATTTGTCTGAAATGTTATAGTGAACAGGGGGTTGGACTGGGAGACCCCCAAGGTCCCTTCCAACTCTGTTATTCTATTCTACACTGTCATATTCTAGTCTGCTCATTGTGCCATATCTTTATTCACAGACACAGAAGCAATGGAAATAAAAGCCTTGGCAGGCTCAAGGATTTTGTTTTCCTAAATAACAATTTCTGTTCTGTTAAGAAACCAGAACAGCCATACAAATTATATATTCTCAGTAAATTCAAGGTTTAAGAGCTTTGTGGAACACTGTAGTGAAGCATGAAAATACATAGAATATTGAAGTTGCAGGAAGTTGATTTATAGGGCAATCCTTTTGTATTGACTAAGGAGTAGGCTGCTCAGTGTTACCAAGTAAATGGGGTTAAGACTGCACATTACAGCCTCAAGTATTCGTTTTAGCTAAAAGGGTTTCCAGTGCAATTCTTTGTGCATGTTTATTCACAGGCAAATGTTGTATAATATTTCAGCTCAAAAATAGGTAGCAGATATTACAGTATATAATTTTCTTCACTGAATGCTTCTAGGTTATGAGTGGGGTAACCATCCGGCAAAGACTATGGAATTAGGCTTAGTATTCGATGCTGCCACTTCTAACACTTTTGACTGATTTGAAAATAATAATCTCCAGGAACCATTTTTATTGCGATTTTTAAAGAGAACAATCTTCTCTTGCACAGCAGTAGTTAAAATGTCTATGGTTATCCTATAAGCCTCTATTTCGAGAAGCTTATCTTTGCGCCATATAGCATTGCACAAGTAAGGGCTCAAAGTAATCTCTCCTCCCTGGAGAATTTGGTGAATCTTGCTGTTGGCTACCATAAGAAAGTAAGATAAATACTGAAAGCGGATTACTTTTTATTAGAAGCCATTGCCTTTTCTAAATGTTGAAAATGTTCGCTAATCTCTCGTAATGAAATTTTAGAGTAGACATTTAGCAAAACTTAAACATTAAGAAGTTGCACATGCTCAGAAGTAACACATCATGTTTCCATGTACCCATCTAGACTGAGAGAATGATGCTGGTACCATCAGCATCTGCAGAGAACATTGAGTTATATTTAAAGAATCCATAAATCATCAACAGTAACACATGGAATGAAACGTCTTACCAGACTAGTCTGTGATCCATAACTAACTTAGAATTCATCTCACATCAGGTCAAGCCACTTTGATCTGGATGGACAAATGAGTTTAGAATTTTTAGCTACAGATGTCAGGTTCTAATGCAATGAAGAGAGTCAAACACAGACGAAGGCTTGATCCTCACACAGTTCAAAGAGAAAATTGTTGGAGCTATCGCTCTGTGCTCCCCACCACCTAATAAAGCTCTCAAACCCATCATTAGTGCACCCAGTCATCAATCAATTCCTGAGTCAAGCTAGCAATTGGGCAGCACTCAGTAGATCAATCAGGCAGCAGCCAGTAAACAAGGCCGGGGAAGCCTTCCATGCCCCCACGCCTTACATTTGATCGGGGAGGCTGTGGCAGGATCGATGTGCCAGGAGACTCCTAGTCAAATCCTGGTGGGCTGCTGATGTTGGTGCTGCTGGTGCCCCTCCTTGTCAGGCCTACATTTTGGTCTGCCACACTTTCAGCTATTCTACTATGCATTTTTCTGTTGTGGGGAAATGGGAGGGGGGATGGTGTGGCATTGGAGATATGTAGCCATGCTTACATTCTTTCTAGTAAGCCAAGGTCATCCTTTGTCTTCACACCAGACCGGAACGAGGTGGGCAAACCTGCCAGCATGGCAGAGAGAGAGATTGGACCATGTGACGGACTTGTGGGTGTGAGGGCAGAGATTGGACCATGTGACGGACGTGTGGGTGTGAGGGCAGAGATTGGACCATGTGACGGACGTGTGGGTGTGAGGGCAGAGATTGGACCATGTGACAGACCTGTGGGTGTGACGGCAGGATCTTGAACTTCCAACTAAGGGGTGGAAACCTGCAAATCTTCAGATTTGGGTTTCACCAGTTTGTGCCAACATGTCTCTCCTAATAAACTGGAACTTTGAGGAATGTTTTGCCTTGGAGTCTGATTTAATTCTGGATGATATTTGGAAGGCTGACACTACTTTTATTATATAGTTCATTACCTGAAGTTGTGTACACACCTTTAAGAATCATAAAGATACTAATTTTATTTTATTTTTTTTAAAAAGAAAGACATTTGTGGAGGAAAAATTTTTATCCACATTTTTGACTCTTTGTGATGAAATCAAAGTTACCACAAAGGTGTGTGGAGAGGTAAGGAAGAGATATGATTAAAAAAAAAAGTTGATGGATGTACGAACACTGCAGCTTGGACTTAGCTCCAGAAGAAATAAATACGCTTGACTGGGATGGCAACTGAAGCATTAAAAAAGGTGCAGGCATTTAACTAACCGCTTCTCTGATATAATATTCCTGCATTCTTATTGAAATCGAGTGGATAGACATCAAGGTAATAGAGAAGGAAAATTAGAATTCTCTCCCCTTCTTCCCCCTTACCTTCCTTTTTAAGTCTTCAGACTAAAGCTGAATAATATCTTTTTAAAAATAGATATTAAAGCAATGAGGAGGCATTTAATTGTTGGCAGAATGAAACTCTGAATGCATAGGATTTTTTTTTTTTTAAAGGGAAATGGAAAGCGATGTTAAAAAAAGAATGTTAAGCAGTGCTTAAATATTGTGTACGTAAGAGAGGTTGCCTGGATATAAAATATGTATATTAGGGGAAATTCCGCAAGGAATATGTACAACTTTAATTTTCTATTCCGAATTAAAAGTACGGTTTTTCTGTCTTTGCGTATTGTGTTCTGTAGAAAGGTGGGAAAATGAAATAAGCAAAAATTGGGGAATTTACATACGCGTCCTTAGAGAAAGCTAAAAAAGGGGGGAAATGGAGTAACCCCCTAGAAGAATAAGTGTGATTATTTTTCCATTATTTTTAAGTATTCTTATCTCTTGTTTGCCCATTTTTATCTTGACAGATGTATCCCAAGGTATTTACTTCTATTTATTTCTTTATTTTATTTTTACCATCATTATTACTTTATAACTCAAGGCAGCAAACATATATAACATTCTTTCCTCATCCTTTTTCCACAATAATACCCCCTTAATGTGGATTGGGCTTAGAGAGAGAGAGACGGTCTGGCCCATCTAGCCAGATTTCATGCGTAAGGCAGGATTAGAACTCATAACCTCTTGGTTTCTAGGCCAGCACCTTAACCACTAGACCAAAGGGAAGGTTGCAAAGGATGATCACAGCACACGGGATGCTGCCACCATCATAAATACATGGGCAGTTTCCCAAGCATGATGCGATCATGGAGATGCTGCAACTGTTATAAATGGAGGACTGGTTATAAATCACTTTTTTTTCAGTGCTGTTGTGAGTTCGAATGCTCACTAAACAAAGGATTGTAAAGTCACTGTAATTGATTATCCACAAATCTCTTCTGCTATTAACAGTCTGAAAGAGGAAGATGAGTGCTGACAAAGATTTTCCCCCACCTCCATTTTTATCCCAGAGATTCACCTTCATTTTATGCAAAATAAAATGCATACTCTATATCTAACAGTAACAGCAACAGAGTTGGAAGGGACCTTGGATGTCAGAATATCTGGTAATATTGAACTGCTAACTAAGGCATACAAAACTTTTGCTAGACCAATTCTTGAGTACATCTCATCTGTCAGGAAACCGCACTGCATATAGGACATTAATACAATTGAACAAGTCCAGAGATATTTCATGAGAAGAGTCCTTCACTCCTCTGCTCGAAACAAAATACCTTATGCCACCAGGCTTGAAATTTTGGGCTTAGACAACTTAGAACTTTGCCATCTTCGGTCCGACCTAAGTGTAGTACATAAAATCATCTGCTACAATGTCCTTCCTGTCAATGAATACTTCAGCTTCAACCAAAACAA
>JANHFT010004312.1:53354-64775 GCA_032467955.1 Pseudoxenodon macrops | reverse complement strand
TTAGGTCTGAAAAAAAGCTTTGAAAAAGCTACATTCGAAGTATAAGACACACCTGAATTATCAGCCCCAATTAGGGGGAGAAAAGGTGTGTTTTATACTCAGAAAAATACGGTAGTCTTCATGTCATCTCTGCAGCTTCAAGGGCTCGCACCACATCTTCAGAAGGAAAATACTGGGTCACGATAAGTCCTCCGGTATCTGTTCCCAAAGCTCCTTCTGCAATCTCATCTCTCTTCTCCATCTTTGCTGAGTCTTCGCACCACCCAAGTTTTGGGTCGGTGCTTCAGCTCAGCACCCCAGACAGCCCCTTTTCAGGGTGCCATTAACTATTTAAAGATTCAGATTAATGTCAGTGTTCCAGAAGAACCCTGACATTAACAGACATTTTCTCAAAGTTCCCATTTATTAGAGTACGCATACTGGCACATCTGGGAAAACCCAAATATGAGAGTTCCGGGTTTTGCCTCAGTAAATCAAAAAAACAAATCCAACCCCTGCACCTATCAGTCCATCACATGGTCCAATCACAATCCATCCCAACTCGAGACACTACTTCAACCACTCCTCCAGGTGCAGGAATCTTCACTGAAAAGAAGAATGCTATTATGTCTAATTACATTCCCTCTGCTAAATCCCCCCTCCTAATTTGCCAAGCAGAATAATGTGGCAGCATGGAAACTTCTGGTGTTAATAAGCTTACAGCTATTGCTAAGTGATCCAACTACCATAGCAGAACCTCTTAGCATAATCTATGAAATATCTTTCACAACCAGCTCCTTGCCTAACTTATGGTCACTAGCCACAGTCTACATATCGGACAATTGAGAGAGTCCAGAGATATTTCATGAGAAGAGTTCTCCACTCCTCTGCTCGCAACAGAATACCTTTCAATACCATCTTGAAATGTTAGGTTTCAACCACTTAGAACTACACCGGCTTCGGTCTGACCTATGCGTAGTACATAAAATTATCCACTACAGTGTCCTACCTGTCAATGACTACTTCATCTTCAACCACAACAGTACACGAGCACACAATAGATACAAACATAAGGTAAACTGCACCAAACTTGATTGCAGGAAATACGACTTCAGCAACACTACCTGACTCTGTGGTTTATTCCTCAGACCCCCCAAACTTTAACCTTAGACTATCTACTGTTGACTTCACCCCATTCCTAAGAGATCTGTAAGGGGCATTCATAAGCACACCAATGTGCCTACCGTCCCTGTCCTAATGTTCCCTTTTATTCATATCTATTTCATGTATTAATAAGCATATTTATGCCTATATCTGTTATCTAATACGTGCTTGAAAAAATTAAATAAATAAATAAATAAGGGCCGGCTGCCAACCCCCTGGCTGTCCCAGCTCGGCAGCGGCACATCTCCCATCATGGGCTGTATGTGGGACCAGATCTCAGAAGGCAAGCGGGCATGGGGGAACCACTGGAAAGGCCAGGTGGAAGGCAGGAAAGCATGGCAGGGCCGCATGGAAGGGAGTAGGCTGCTAATTCCCTTCCCTGTGGCTGGGCGACCCCGACATGCTTGCTTGCCTGCCTTCCATGTGGCCTTCCTGGCGGTCCCTGTGGCCAGCTTGTGAAGGTAGGTAAGTGCCTGGCCGAGCATGGGCGGGGCCAACCAGGGGTGATTTTTACCAGTTCAGGGAACTGATTGAAATCGTCTCTACCAGCTCGCCCCAGCCAGTCTGAGCCAGTCGAATTTCACACCTGCAGGACAGTAGGATGTATTAAGCCTAACACTATTTTATTTTTATTCTAATAGGTGGGGAAACTTGGTTTTATTTGGAACTATCCATGGTCTGCTTGTATTTGGTTTGTCTTCTTCAGCCTTCTCCAATGAGAAACATGCTTTGACTTATCTGTCAATTCTATTTTGACTTATTTTTTCCCCTTTTATTCCATATCAAATCAACATACTAAACATTATTCCCTTTCTTATAGCAATAATCCTATGGCTGACAGATAATGATTTCCCCAATATAACCCAGTCAACTATAGTGAATGATAGTGAATTTGAACATTGATCAAACAAATCCTAGTCCAACATTTTAACCATTATACTAAAGATCTGCAGTATAGCCAGCAAGGTGTACTGCCATTGGTATAGTAGTCACAATTCCATATGACTGTTGGTATTTGGCTTTCAGCATAGGTACAGTTTCTGTCAGTTCCTGGCTTTAGGCACAGTTAGGAAATACCCTCCAGGTAAGCTCATAGAATGATGTTTTCAATCTGTGTTTCACAGAGCAAGGATTGTGCTCTGTGCAGGAGCAACAAACCATCAGAATCAGAAAAGAAGAATTTTAAAAACCCACAACAACCTGAATATCTATGTATCTTATTCTCAGTGATTGAGCGATTGGATGAACCCATGTTTCATGTCAACAATGTCTTTGTGGTTTCCTGATTATGTTTGCTCATATTTTAATACAACCCAGTTGTAGAATAATGGATGACTGCTTATAAGGAGTCATAAACTATGGCAGATATGCAGTGGATACCAAGCAGGTCTGTAAAAAACTGTATATCCCAGTACCAATGGCAGATTTTCTGTATGAGATAACCAGGTTGAGCCTAAGGGATGTGTCAAGTGTGTAATTAGTCTTAAGTCCCTCTGTGTCCACAAATCCAGCCCATCTTGAATTATGTTGACTCTTATCTAGTGCTAATTTGCTTTGACCATTAGTAGTTCAGATTCTCGTAGAGAGCTTTAGCATACAATAAACCTACAGTCATTTGAACTGTCTGAACTCCTGATTTCTTATGCTTGACATTTTCTGCACTGCTGAAGTATGCTTTGTTTTCATCTGGGATGTCCCAGGTAATTTAATTGGAAAGCTTTCATAACAAATAGATAATTATTGGGCAATGATGGGATAAAGAAAGAAAAGGAGAAAATATTTATTTACATCTTTAAGATTATTCTCAAGTGCGTAATTGTTTTGTTTCTTAGTCCAAACAGCCACCATTTAATCAGTATTCATACTCAGAATTAAACATTAACTGTTAAAATGGATGTTTTTAGATTATCTTAGTTCTATAACAATGGAGTAGTGATTTACCCTGGCATACGTATCTATCCTCAGATGATGGTTTCCATCTGGGTGATGTTTTGCAAGACACTGTTGTTGTATACTAAAGGGAAGAGATTTGCTTTGTTTTATGTGCAGTAATCAAACGTTTTGCATATATATGACTTTCTTGAAAGAAGGAAAATTTCTTGGCATGTTTTTATTGGTTCTTATTATTATTGTGTCAAAATCAGTCTTCAAATTTTCCAGAAGTTTCTTTCCCTGAAGGCTTCCTCTAACTCTTTCCTAGGAGGCTTAAGAATTTCTGTGGTTTGCAATGCAGATAAAAAGGAACTCTTGGGGCAGAAAAATGGAGATTGGGTTATTTATTCAGGGATGTCTGAAAGAAAGACTTCGTGTAGCCAGAGGGAGTGGGAAAGTCCATGTAAGGGACTGGAAAAGATGTTCACCCAAAGAAAGAGCTCTTCCCTTGGTCTTCAGAAGCTCATCTACTGTCCAGGAACCAGCATTTTGACTCCAGAATGACAGGGCTAATAAATTCAAATTCAGCCTTTCAGCAACAGACAGATTTAGGTTTCCAGGTTCTGAGTAGTAAATGGAAAAGTTTATTTATTTATTTTATTTATTTAATTTAATCAAGCATGTATTAGATAACAGATGTAAGTATAAACATGATTATGAATACATAAAAAGATACAAATGAAAGGGAATATTAAGACAGGGACGGTAGGCACACTGGTGCGCTGGTGAGCTTATGCACTCCCCTTAAAGACTTCTTAAGAATGGGGTGAGGTTGACAGTAGACAGTCTAAGGTTAAAGTTTTGGGGTTTGGGGAAGAAACCACAGTGTCAAGTAGTGCATTCCAGGCATTGACAATTCTGTTACTGAAGTCATATTTCCTGCAATCAAGTTTGGAGTGGTTTTCCATAGATTTGTACCTATTATGTGCTCGTGTGTTATTCTGGTTAAAGCTGAAGTATTCATTGACTGATAGGACATTGTAGCAGATAATTTTATGTACTATGCTTAGGTCGGATTGAAGACTGCAAAGTTCTAAGTTGTCTAAGCCCAAAATTTCAAGTCTGGTGGCATAAGGTATACTGTTGCAAGCAGAGGAATGGTGGACTCTTCTCGTGAAATATCTCTGGACTCATTCGATTGTATTAGACAGATGAGCTGTATTCAAGAATTGGTCTAGCAAAAGTTTTGTATGCCTTAGTTTGTAGTTCAATATTATCAGAGAAGAAGCTATGCAAGATTAGGTTAACAACTCTTAATGCCTTTTTGGCAATGCTGTTACAGTAAGCTCTGGCACTTAGGTCATTTGAGAGGAGTACTCCAAGGCCCTTGACAGAGTCGTATCTGTCCAGCTTGTATTTTGTGTTCTGGGTTTTTTTTTGCCAATGTGTAAGACAGAGCATATGTTGGTTGAGATTTGGAGTTGCCAATTGTTTCATCATTATGACACATAGTCAAGGTCTTTTTGTAGGGTAGCAGCATTGTCAATGCTGTTGAATAGTTTTACATCATCAGCGAAGAGAATGCAGTTGCTATAATATGATCACAAAGGTCATTTATGTAAAGTATAAAGAAGTGTGGGTCATAAAACACTACCCTGGGGAACACCACTGTTAACAGGTGCAGGGTTTGTTCCCTATTTTGACTACTTGTTGCCTGTTTGATAGGAATGCAGCTATCCACTTATGCAGGGAACCGGAAATGCCATAAGATTTTAGTTTTAGAAGTAGCTTGTCATGTACCACTGAATCAAAGGCTTTACAGAAGTCTATGTAAATTGCGTCTATTGCTTTGTCCTGATCAAGTTGTGTAATCCATATGTTTTTGCAGTGTAGTACTTGCAGATTACAGGAATTACTTTTCCTGAAACCAAATTGTTTGTTAGAGAGTAGGTTGTTTGACTCTAAGTGGAGGGTAATGGATTGGTTAATGAGAGGTTACATGAATTTGCAGGTAATGCAACATAAAGAGATTGGTCTGTAATTTTCAACTAGGCTGGGATCTCCCTTTTTGAAGATAGTGATGACTGTGGCTAGTAACCATAGGTTGGGCAAGGAGTTGGTCCTGAAGGATTTTACAAAGATTGGAAAGGACGTGGCCAATGTCACAGCAAGATGACGTTCCTCACAGAAGCTCCGTGGGGGTGCGCCAAGTCCAGCCATTGGGAAGGTCCTTTTTGGATCCTAATCACCCTGTAGAGGTGAGGATCCAAAAGAGCGCTGTCTGGAGAATGCAGGGAGCCCACATGCTCCCTGACAGACCCAGTGAAGGCTCTTAAAACCATCAGAGGATGGCTTTTGCTGAGACTGAAGCTGGGGCGGCCATGGAAGTAAGCAGGAAATGAACAGACTGACAGTGTGCTCAGTGTGGTGCTGGTGAGAAGACCCAAACTTCTTAAAAGTTTAATGATTTACTTTTTGGATAAATCCCTTGGAGTGAGAGGATTAAAAGTGACTGGAGGTGCCAACAGTTGCCACTGTTCTTGTGAACAGTGGTGAGGAAAGCTTTGTGGGGGAAAAACATTCTTTTCTTTTCCAAAGTGGAAGTGTTTGTGGCAGAAAAAATATTGGATATATAGAGGAATGAAGGATTGCTACACTGATATCCTTATATTTGGCTCTGTATTTTTAAAAACGTTTTTAGCCCTGTAAAGAAATTTTGGTTTCAAACATTCTCTGACACAGAGAATATTAAAGAAAAATGAACAAAGGATGCAAAAACAGAAGAAAAACAGAAGAGATAGGGAAATAGATGCTTGAAGTGGATGTCAGACTATCACAGGCAGATAAAATTAAGGACAGAATAATAATCTCATTGGAAATGGAAAGAGCAAGTAGGGGGCATGGCCAGCGCCACAGTGGTATGACATGAAATTCATGGACCCAAAATCATGTTGAATCCCATCACTGTAGGAGGTCCTGAGGACCCAGAACTGTCCTGAAGGGACAGTGAAGAACCAGAGTATGGGCTGGCATGGAAAGGGAAACCACAATTTCCCTAAAATGCCAGCCGAAAGCTCTGGACCGGGTGGCGTGGAAGACAGCTGATTGGAGCTGTCAAAGTTGGGGTTGCCATACTGGAGAAGAGAGAGAACAGTGAGTGAACCATCTGGGTGAGAGCTAAAAATATATGGTCTTGTGAGCAATAATCCTATTTTTTAATCGGCTCTTCCTTGGAATTTAATTAAAGGAAGGAAAAGTTTTTAGAGAAAGTGTGAAGCAGAGCGGAAAAATGGCTGCTGCCTCACTTAAATAATAGCAGTGAACAACCAGAGTAAAGAAAAGAAAAGAAAATTTTATATTATCAAACTTACAAAAGCAAAAGACGGATGTTATTTGCTTACAGGAGGTTCATATAAAAGAAAAATATGGTAAATTACTGGAACAAAAGAAATTTGGGAAATTATATGTGGCGCTTGCACAAAAAAAAAGAGGAATTGCAGTTTATGTAAAAGAATGGTTAAATTCAGACCTGGTATACGCAGATAAGGAAGACAACTGAACAAAAAAGAATTTTATTGGTGGTAATATATGCACCGAACCAGAATCAGAAAAGCTTCTATTTGAAATTACATAAAAAATTAATAGAATTGAAATGGGAGAATCTGTGTGTAATAGGGGATTTCAATGCCGTAGTGAACAACAAAAAAGATTACAAAAGCCAAAATAAAAAAATAGTTGATTATTTTGAATGTGCAAATAAACCAGGGAGGTGGTTTATAAACTAAAGAAAGAAAAAGCAAAGAAAAATATACAACAACTACAAGATAAAAATGGAAAGGTCCATCATAGATTAGAACAGAAAAAAATTATAATCCAAGACTTCTTCAAAGCTCTATATACAAGAGAGGAAATAAAAGAATATGATATTAAAAAATATTTGGAAAAAAGAAATTTACCAATCATGTAAGAACAAGGCTAAATGATAAAATAATGCTAATGGAATTAAAAGAGGCCATAAAAAAGCAAAAAAATAACAAATCTACAGGACCGGATGGGATCCCAGAGGAACTGTATAAAAACCTGCAGGAAACAATAGAAGGAAAAATGTTAGAATTATATAACGGGATACTAGAGTATACCATATTACCGCAATCATGGATAGAAGCCTATATAACACTAATTCCAAAAGAAGAAACAGATAACCATCAAATTAGAAATTACAGACCAATTTCACTATTAAATTCGGACTATAAAATATTTGCATCAATTATAGCAGAAAGACTAAAAAAAAATTAAATCAAATAATTCACCCAGACCAAAATGGATATCTCCCAAAACGCCAAATCAGAAATAATACAAGAATGATTATGAATGTATTAGAGTATTATCAGTCAGGAGTTAAATGCATCAGGCATAAATATAGACTGGTGGCCATATGCGCAGATACAGTCCCGATATAAAAAAGACACAGCTCAATATTTCAAAAAGAAATGCAAGAATTAGACAAAATATTAGTAAGAGCCGACAAAAAATTGATTTTAAAGATATACAACTGTCTGTTGGATGTTAAAATGGAAGAAGAAATTGTCAAAGAAGTAATGATTATATGGGCACAAGATTTTGGATATACAATTGAATTAGAACAATGGGGAAAAAATTGGGGGAGAAATTATAAATTGACTATGGCAGCATCATATAAAGAAAACATATACAAAATGTTCTTCAGATGGTACCTACCTCCGGCAAGATTGGCTAAAATATCATCAAAAATTTCATCAAAATGTTGGAAATGTGAACACAAGCAAGGAACATTCTACCACATGTGGTGGATGTGTCCTGAAACGAAGACGTTCTGGGGTAAAATCAAAAAATGGATAGAGGAAATAATAGAGCAAAAATTAGAACTAAGACCAGAATTATTCTTGTTGGGAATTATAAGGGAAAAGGTAAAAAAGGAAAACTGATACTTGATACTCCATATAACAACTGCAACAAGGATCACGTATGCCCAAAATTGGAAAACAGAAACTATTCCCAATGACATAATGTTAATTTTAAAAAAGTGTTAGAATGTGCAGAAATGGACAAATTAACTATGGAACTAGATGACAGAGAAGACACAGAATACTACAAAACATGGGGAAAATGGTATAATTGGCTAGACTATAAAAACAAAATTAAAGTATGAAATATACGTTATATGTAAATCAAAATCTGTAATTACCTGTATATATGTAAAACTCAATGAAAATGGATAAAAGTTACTGTATTAATACTACAAATCAAATAAGAAATATGATAAGTCAAGGTGTTGATAACTGTACAGCTGTAAAACTGACTTAGAATGTTATTGACTTTTGAAGCATCTTGAATTATTGGGGGTAGCAAATTTACCACAAGTAATGCTAGTAAATTTTGTGTTAGAGAAGAAAATGGGAAGGCTAATATTAAATTGAAAATAAATAATTCTGGATACAGCGAAATCAGTTATAATGAGGCATGGTATCCCAAACCCAGCAGATAGGATTAGGAAGTTGCTTCTTCCAGTATGAATACTTGGCCATAATCAAATATTATCTATTATCCAGAAACTCAATAAATTTTGGTATCATCTGTGTCAGGCTCAAGGAACCAGATCCTGTGAGCTAATCGGAGAGGTATATTTATTTCTACTCACCTATTTACAAGAATCTCACCAGACTATCTGCACTCTCTTTAGAACAATCGCGTAAGACAGTGGTGGGATTCAAAAATTTTACTACCGGTTCTGTGGGCGTGGCTTGGTGGGCGTGGTGTGGTGTGGTGTGGCTTGGTGATTGTGGCTTGGTTGGCATGGCATGGAAAGGATACCTTAAAATCCCCATTTCCACCCCACTCCAAGGGAAGGATACTCTAAAATCCCCATTGCTAGTATGGATGAGAGTATGGATGGATTTCCCAAAAAAATGCAGAGTACAGGAACTGTTTGTCCTTCAGTTTGAGGTGCAGATAGTACAGACTCATCCCCAACAGCCTGCACCTCTGCTCAACAGTGAAGGGACACAGAGCAGAAAGCATCCTGCAGAAAACACAGCTTCAAGCAAAAACAAAGAAAATCCAGTTGCCTATTGAAAAAGCATCTTTGGAACAATCATGACCTGGATGACTGAGAATCTCCATAGACATGCTAGAATATGTCCCAGATGTAGCTCAAACAGTATAAGGGTAACCTAGTTTGAATGTCTGGTTTCATATTCCATGATGTCAACTGTAAACCAGAGGTGTTTTTTTTCCTGCATCCTTAGCTGGGTTGTTGTTGTTTTTTTGCACGGCACACATATGTTTAAATTATAAATGTCTATATTTGAGCTGTGCAGAAATTTTGAAAGTGTGCTTTGCTTTGACAATGCTTTCAACAAAGTATCCCTTTGAAGGAGCACCATGAAAACTTTGAAGCCCTTACTTCTAAAGAGCAAAGAAAGAATACCGGGAATAAACAGTAGTTTCACTTCATATCCCTTTTCTGACACTTCCAGTAGCCAGAGGTGATTTAGAAGTGATGCACAGTGTCTCAGTGTTGTGAATTGCATCATCGCTGTGCTTTAGCAAAGCAAATGGCATTGTCTCTGAGGCACAAAATATCTTATAGAGTACAAAGCCCAACTGTCTCATAAACGTTTAGTATGCTGTATGTGAACAAGTAGACAGACAAAGAGATGTGGAGGGAGTAAGACTCCTTGCTTTAGAAGAATGAAAAACAGTTGGCTGAGCAGATGAAATAATTTTTCAGCAAGCATGTATGTTCAAAGTCCTTCATAACTTCAAAGTTCAAAAGAATATTCAAATTAAAAATATAACCTAAGTGCTTTTTATTTTGCTTTCAATGCCAAACAGTTGGAAGAAGAAGTCTGTCTTTAATAATGACCAAATATAAATTCCGAGAGAGAAAAAATATATAATTCTGCAGAGTTACTTAAAGCCAAAAGCTCCTACGTATAGATGGCTAATTGTGCGGGAATTGGTTGAGCTAGACAAGAATGAGAATTTTCTTTCAGTGAGGAAGACTTCATGAATTGAATTGCATTGCACCAAGCAATAGCAGTGATAGCACTTAGGCTTATATAATGCTTTACAGTGCTTTACAGCCCTCTCTAAGTGGTTTACAAAGTCAGCCTATTGCCCCCAACAATCTGGGTCCTCATTTTACCCACCTCAGAAGGATGCAAGGCTGAGTCAACCTTGAGCCGGTGAGACTCGAACTGCCGAATTGCTGGCAATCAGCAAAATTAGCCTGCAATACTGCATTCTAACCACTGTGCCACCACGATAATGACATAATCTTGGACATCTGAGTCCTTTTGCAGATCTCATAATACCACGGAAACACTTTTGTGGTTTAGGGAGACGCATTGATTCTAACGTTGTGTACCTCACTGTTTAAATAAAAGCATTTCGTTATTCTCTTCTAAATGTCTCTGTGGAACGACTATCGCTTTTCCTCATCTTTCCAAATCCTTTAAGTGACTTCTACCGGTGGATTTGCTCCTGACCCCAAATCAAATAATTCTCTCCCTTGCTTTTTGGCACATCTTGCTAAAGTTATTATTATTATTATTATTATTTTGACAACCTTAATTAAAACTGATTGCCTGTCAGTCTGTCAAGTGCTATCAAGGAATCAAAGAATGGCATGTTAATAAGTGAGTTATGTTTGGTATGAAAATATCCCCTCTTGTTTTTGTATTCAGTGTGGGAACAGCCAGCTTCAGACAAGGCGACGTAGAATGGACGTGTCTGGCAAATCAATTCAAACTTGACTGAAACAGTAACGATAAAGGCAATTGCTGAAAAGATGAAAACTGGCCAATTAACGTGAAGATTGATGGATAGCATCGTCTGATTTATTTCTGTCCAACTCTGACATGGTTTGATAAAGAGCCTACCACCCACATGATGATATCAGCCTCCTGCCTTGGGCAAAAAGGGATTGGATTAGAAGAATATTTGTAGCTCCCCATCGAACTGTGGAGTCCTTGATGCTTTCTGAGTTTGGTTGTTTCCTTGCAGACTATTTCAAAGTGAATATCTGGTTCCCACCAAGTGGTTTCCCATGGCTGGGAGACCCAGATGCACAGAATATTGGAACACTGTTATGCTGTGAAGTGTTAACACCACTTTATAATGCCTTGGTATAAGGCCACACTTGGAATACTGCATCCAGTTTTGGTTGCCACGATGTAAAAAAGACATTGCGACTCCAGAAAGAGTGCAGAGAAGAGCAACAAAGAGGATTAGGGTACTGGAGTCTAACATATATAAAGAACAGTTGCTGGAACTGGGTATGTCCAGTTTGATGAAAAGAAGGACTAGGGGTGATATGATAGCAGCGTTCCAATATTTCAGGGGCTGCCACAAAGAAGAGGGAGT